>WOVY01005757.1:0-250031 GCA_013436015.1 Rhipicephalus annulatus
GAGGAACTTATAAATTTTTGCTACCTCAATATTTAGCACCGTGCGAAGGGTGATGATGTCAGCTGATCGACCATTCATAAACGATGCTTTACGTACTACTTTGCGTGCTATATAAAACTGCGCGAACTAGAATTGACGAATGAATTGAGCGGCACTCCGAGGTAGGCGGTGCTGAGCCGGCCTGACAGATTTTCCGCTGTAGTACGCCTCTAACGAGTGGCGCGCTATCGTAGCTGCACGGGACCGAATGTTTTATTGTGGCACATTGAGATACAATGAGACACACAGAGACACATTGAGCACATAAAGTTAAAACCTGGTAAATACAAAATACCACTACACTATCATTTCTGAAGTATGTAAGACATCCCCTGGGAAGCTTGAACCACTATAAATCGAGCAGGTTGATTTTGTAGAGTTAATGAAAAATGAATTAAAATAAAGCTAACCAACCATTTATATGAAGGTATCCTGCATGAAGTTTTTGCTGCCCTGTAAGGAAGGCGGCTACAATGGCCCCAAAGGAGAGACATGCATGTCTTTTGATGGACGAAATGCAGATTTCACCTGGGGTTGATTACGACGCATCCACAGGGAACATTACAGGTAGGATAACTAAGTTTATCATTTGACTGACTGTGCTTTCGGTGGTAATGTTCATGCATTTGAGTCGTCTTTAACTTCATTGATTGTATTTTAAGGGCAAAACTCCTTATAGTGGCACCCGTTCGTCCCTCGTAGCCGCTGTAGTGTGTAACAAGCATAACATTTTGACCTCCAAGGTGGTGCCGATGAGATTTTCCTGCGCGTTGTTCAACAATAAAAGGCAGTGCTCAATGTACATGCCAATGGCTGCTAAGGGGGGAATTACAGACAAGAGCATTCGGCTTCTAGTTCACGCGCGCGCTGCGATGCCCATTAGCAGCCATTGGCATGTTCATTGAGCACTACCTGACAAGAAAGGGTTGCTACATTTTACTCGCTGGGTGAAACCTCCTTAGTTTTAGAAAGGTTTAGCGAGCGTTGAGCCGCAGTGCCGTGAATACAATGAACTAGTATATACCATGAACTCGAGGTGGTTAATGGTGGGAAGTAGATACGAAGCGCAAGCCGTAAGAAAGGAAAAGCCGAATTCCCCTGTCTCTCATTTCCCAATAGCAGCCATCGGCATGTATATTGAGCACTATCTGACAGGAAAAGGTTGCTACGTTATCCTCGCTGGACGCAACCTCCTTGGTTTTAGAAAGATTTAGCGAGCGTTGGGCTGCAGTGCCATGAACACAGTGAACTAGTATATACCATGAAATCGAGGTGGTTAAAGGTGGGGAATTAGACCCGAAGCGCAAGCCGTAGGAAAAGTGTGCGTGTGCCACCTCTCATTTAGTCCTAGTAATGTCCGCTGGATGGCGGTGCTTCTATATGAAAAATATATGATGAAAAGATGCCAGATGAAGGTACTAGGAGCGTTGAATAGATGGACGTATGCACACTTAGACAGATGCATGGATGGACGCATAAATGGACGCAGGGGCGGATGCATGGACGAACGCAAGGACGGACGCACGAACAGACGCACGCACGGACGGCGGATGGACGCACAGACGGTCACACAGACGAACGCGTGGACGGACGGAAGCAAGAACGAATGAACGGACAAATGCTTCGTCTCACTCTCCATCATTCACTCCGTTGATATGCTGCCCTTGGTTTTTTGTTCTTTCAGGGCAGCCAACCGTGCGCCCTTTCAAATCCACCCACAAACGACCAACTTGCAAACCATGCACCTGTTTTTATGCTGGCGGGGTTCACGAGCAGGTGGAGACAAGCCGTTGCTTATCAGCTGACATTAAGTTGAAGCTTTTTGTCATGTCTAAATAATTCTTAAGTGCCACTTTAGAACACCTAAATTTCCTGGCCCCACATATTTTTATTACCACCGCCATAGTGCTCTAAGGCAGGTTGCTGTTTTTTCTAGAGGCTATATGTGTAGTACCTTCACATAATATGAAATGCGATTTAGAATGTTGCCCTAGCACCTTTTTTCTAGAAAGTTGTGCAAGTAGGCAACACTTCTGGTAAATCTTTTTTACACAGTTATCTGATGTGCGTTTCTAAATTTCTTCTTCGGTAGCTTCATCTTTTGATGCAGGGGAAGTAACAAACTGCCTTTTTAATGTTATTAAGCATTCTGAAGCTGTAGGCATAACAGTCAGCGCTGTAGTGACTGACATGGGACCTGAAAACACGGCCATCTGGCGACTGTGTGGTATACAAGCTTCAAAGTACGGGAAACCAGAAATCTCATACCCTCACCTTTGCGGGAAAGGCAGGACGCAGTACCTCCTTGCTGATGTCCCTCATCGATTGAAAAATCTCAGAGGTCATCTTATTCGAGGCCAGGAGATAATTCTACATGACACTGCTGTTAAAAAGAGAATCTTCCAAGCAACTTGGAAAGCTTAGTGTATTGCCTTCTAGTTTCACTGCATTGGTTTTGGTTTGTGAACACTAGCTGTTCACTGGGTTACAGATACTGTCAATAGTGTTTTATTTGTTAGAGAACGGGCGATACAACATTGAAAAGGGTTTTTACATTTGCAAGTGACTCCGCATGCCATAATGTAGCCACTATGGCCAAACGGCAACAGCTATTGTCACTGCGCTGTAAACGGCATCGTTTTAGTAGTTAAGTAGCTCTGGCAGTTGGTATGGGTTCATAGTTAGGAACGGCGCAAGAATACGAGACACTAAAGCCAGGAAACACTAGGACGAGCGCCTTATCTATCTTTTGTGAGCTCGTGATTTTATATATGTGTTAGTCGACTAATAAAAATTAGTTGAGAGTCCGGTGCCCGTCCTTGTGCTTTCATCATTTTTGTGTCAAGTATTCTTGCGCCATTCACAACCATAATCAAGTTTGCTTAATATTTCGCAAAAGAACTAAATGCCGCTGAATCAAGCTGTGCAACGTTCTTAAATATGCCTAGCGGAAACCTAAGCCTTGTTACGCTTCATTTTACGCGAACCCGTTTGGGCCCAAATGCAAGACCACGGACAGCGTGCGAACGCTCCCGGGCCTGTAAACGTATCGGGGGTAGAGGCGCAGAAGTGTGTGCCCAGACGCCGAGGAACGTGAGACGCTGCTGCCACGAAGGTCATCATCTGCTGTGCGCGAGAACGCCGTGAGCTCATGGCTCATTCGCACCTGGATCTTGAGTGTGGGAACGCCGGGGGTGTGATCCGTGGCGCGATCAGTCGCGTGATCGGTGGCGTGACCAGTGGCGTGGTAGGTGGTGCGAACACAAGGTGATCCATATTTGGTCATGTCTGAAGGCGCCTGACGTCACACAAGCGTCTGGAACCCTTTAAAAACGCGCAGGGAGAGACTGGGTGGAGCAGACTGGATTGAGACTCTGCCGGAACTCCGCTCCTCGGCTTCTTACCTTTGTTTGTAAACTTGAATGTCCACTTTGGTCTAACTATGTAGTATTAAACTATTTTGATTTGCTGTTCTGCGCCGTCTCGCCGGTACTTCCCTTCTCGTCGGTCCTGATGCAAGTTACGAGCACAACCTGCTGACGGCGGCGGTCAAGAGACACCCTTAACAACTGGTGGCAGCGGTGGGATGCTGCAGTCATTTCGACGACTCGAGGGCTGAGCTGCGACACGGATCCACGAGCCGTCTCGTCTGCCAGGCCGCAACCAGATGCAGTGTTTGTGAGGGTCTACGCGGAATTCTTGGCTGTTGAGTGGTGAGTGCGGGGCTTTGTCTGCTGAGTTTTGCCAGGCTTTTTCAGTGGGGAAGCGTAACTGGTAATTCGAACTATTGTTGTCGCCAAAGTGGGCTGCGGCAAGATAGTTGTGTACAGTAGGAAAGATCGCACTGAACACAGCCATGAATTTGAAGTTGCTGCGTAAAGCGGAGTTATTACTGGTTGCAAAGGAGTTGCGTTTGGATGTTTCTGACGCACTCCGGAAACCAGAATTGATCGAGGCTATTAGTGCTCTGGAGGCTGAGGAAGATGAGCTGACGGAATGCCTTAAGATAATTCGAGAAAGGGAAGCCGCAAAAAGACAGGCAGAGGAGCGTAGAGAACAGCAAGAGAAAGAGCGTGAGGAAAGGGAGCTCGAATTAAAACGACTCGAGTTTCAACGTTCGAGAGAGCGCGAGGAACGCGATCACGCGCTCGAGTAAAAGCGACTCGAGGTTGAAATAGAGCGCGTGCGAACGGCAGGGCAGAGAAGCGAGGCAAACAGTGCAGGGGTGTACATATCGCTCAAAATGACAGAACTAATTCGCCCTTATAAACTCTGAGAGGACATTGGGTTGTTCTGGTGAACTTTGAGCGGACGTGTGAGAAGCAGGGGTTCTCCCGTGAGTCGTGGCCACAGCGCTTGCTCACACTCTTACCTGGCAAGGCAGCAGAAGTAATCGCTCGTTTATCCACTGAGGAGGTCGACGATTACAATAAAGTAAAATCCAGTTTGCTTAGGAAGTACAGGCTGTCCGCGGAGGCATTCCGGCGGAAATTTCGTGAATTGGAGAAAGGAAGGAGTGAGTCATACACTGAATTTGCCTATAAACTGAAGTCAAACATGGTGGAATGGCTAAAGGAGGAGAAGGCCTACGGTGACCACGCAAAGGTTATTGAGTGTTTTTTACTAGAGCAATTCTACAACCCGTTACCAGAGAACATTAGGCATTGGGTGCAAGACAGGCCAGATGTTAACTCTGTAGCCAGAGCCGCAGAGCTAGCAGAGGAATTCGTCACACGTCGGGCTCGCGAAGGCAGTGACAGTGGTCGAAAAGGGGGTCCCGATTTTAGGTTTAAGCCAAAGAGAGGGCCTGTGAAGACGAAGAAAGAGCCTGAAATTGGGAATGCCCAAACCGAAAATACGTCGGAGTCGGAACGGAACACCGAACCTGCGTTAGAACAGCAAAGGAAGCTAGAAGCGAGGAAACCGTTCCTTTGCTATAACTGCCATAAACCCGGTCACATTGCGGCGCACTGTAAGAAACCAAAAGTTGTGTTTCTATCCATAAGTGGTAGGGACGAGAATATCGAGCTTCTCGAACCTTACATGCGCGACCTTGTTGAAGTGAACGGGAAGCCATGCCGCGTACTGCGCGATTCTGCGGCTACGATGGACGTAGTTCACAGCTCGTACGTTGAACCGCAAATGTTCTCGGGTGAGTGTGCTTGGATCAAGCAGGCAGTAGAGTCGAACAGTGCATGCGTTCCCGTCGCAAAGGTAACTATCAAAGGTCCTTTCGGTACGCTCGAGACGGAAGCTGCCGTGTCGCCGGCACTCCCTCCGCAATACCCTTACCTGTTTTCGAATAGATCCGACAAGATGCTACGCGAGAGAGGGCAGCTGTTTGGGGAGGCAAATGTGATGGCGCTAACGCGTTCGAAAGCACGGGAACTCGCTGCGAAGGCAGTTGCCGAGTCCCCTTTAGCTGAAATCGGCCTGACACAGGACTCCCCAGCAGAGGTCGAACTTGCGCCAGCGTTACAACAGCAGGAGGTCCCATCCGTGGAAAATGAAGCTACGGCACGGGCACCATCAGAAATATTGGAAGAGCATTCCAGAGATTTACTTGTAGCGCCTACGTCGGAAAGCTTACAGCGACTGTTAATGGTTGACAGCATGGCCTTGAGGAATCAACAAGATAAAGACCCGAGCTTGCGAAACATCCAGAGCAGGGTAAATGAAAAGATAGCCCCGAAAAACATAAGTTATTATGAGAAGGATGGCATACTGTACAGGAAGTATGTTGACAAAAGGGGTGTAATGTTTGATCAGGTGGTCGTGCCTCAAGCTTATCGAGAGGATTTACTGCGCTTGTCGCATGGAAGTTCTTGGGCAGGTCATTTAGGCGTCAAGAAAACGAAGGGACGGTTGTTGCAGAAGTATTATTGGCCAGGCTGTTTCCACGACGCAGAGTGATTTGTAAGGACATGCGACACGTGTCAGCGTGTTGGTAAGCCGGGGTGACAAGTCGAGGGCGCCGATGAAGCTGGTGCCTATCGTCACAGAGCCGTTTCGGCGCCTCGTAGTGGACACTGTAGGCCCACTGCCGGCGACATCGTCGGGGTACCGCCACGTGCTGACCGCGATATGCCCAGCGACTAAGTTCCCCGAAGCGGTTCCACTTAAAGAACTTAGCTCTGTGGAAATAGTTAACGCGCTCCTTTCCATATTCGCACGAGTTGGCTTTCCCGCCGAAATACAGTCGGATCAAGGCTCTGTGTTTACTAGTGCTCTTACCACTACGTTTTCGGAAAGGTGCGGAGTAAAACTAATTCATAGTTCAGTCTACCACCCTCAGTCTAACTCCGTGAAGAAGCTCCACTCCGTTCTGAAGCGAGTGTTGAGGGCGTTATGCTACGAAAGGAAGACGGACTGGGAGCTATGTTTGCCGGCTACCATGTTCGCGTTAAGGACTGCCCCGCATGAAGCAACGGGGTTTTCACCAGCCGAGCTCGTGTACGGCCGCTCGTTGCGATCTCCTCTTTGCTTGCTTCGAGAATCGTGGGAAGGCCGAGCCAAGACCCAGTAGTGGTCGAGTACGTTTTGAAGCTACTGGAGCGTTTAAGAAGCGCTCAACGGCTATCAGAGCAAGCCATGGCTAAAGCGCAACATAGGTCAAAGGTGTACTATGACCGCACAGCCAGAACCCGTCGATTCGATGTCGGGGACAAAGTAATGATACTGCGACCGTCGCAGAAAAACAAGTTAGAAGTGCAGAGGGAAGGTCCCGCCAACCTAGTTGAAAAGCTTTCTGACACAAACTACGTGATACGCCTGCCCGGAAAGCGAAAGATACAGCAAGTTATCATTGCAATCTGCTCAAGCCATACCGAGAACGGGAAGCAGTGGTATGCATGATGGTGAACATCCCCGAGGAGATTCCCAGTTGAACTTCCAGGGCTTGCATCAGTTATAAACGGTGAGGATGGTGAACCACTGATCAAAGAATTGATATCGAAGCGCAGTTAGAGCCGGAGCAAAAGATCGAGCTCCAGGATCTTCTGAAAAAATTTCAAGACTTATTTGTAGATAGGCCTGGAAGAACTTCAGTTGTTACTCATGACATCGAGCTGACATCCTCAGAACCCGTGCGTAGCAAAGCTTACCGAGTGTCACGGCGCCAACGAGAGATTATGGATTCCGAGGTAAAGAAGATGTTCGAATTAGGCGTGATCGAGCCTTGTGAGAGCGATTACACTTCGCCCTTAATCTTAGTTGAGGTGCAGGGAAAAGATCCACGCCCTTGCGTGGATTATCGCAAGCTAAACTCGATCACCAAAGATCAGATTTACCCTATACCAAACATTGAAGAGCGCATTGAGAGGGTTAGTGGAGCTCGATATATTTCCACGCTGGATCTCGTTTGAGGCTACTGGCAGGTTCCTCTCACCGAAAGGGCTAGCAGATATGCAGCGTTCATATCGCCGTTGGGAACGTTCCGCCCTAAGGTATTAAGCTTCGGTTTGAAAAATGCACCATACTGTTTTTCAAGCCTTATGGACAAGGTGTTACGAGGACTAGGGGAATTCGCTTACCCTACTTAGACGATGTGGCGATATATTCGTCCTCTTGGTCGGAACACATGCAACATCTGCGAGTGGTTCTAACGCGTTTGCGTGAAGCGGGACTAGCTGTGAAGGCACCTAAATGCCAACTCGCTCAAGCTGAGGTGATCTACCTAGGTCACATAATAGGAGAAGGACGCCTCCGACCTTCTGAGCTCAAGGTGGCTGCCATACGCGATTTCCCACAACCACGCTCAAATACAGATATCCGCTCATTTCTGGGGGTTGCAGGTTACTATCAACGTTACATCCCGAGATATTCGGAATTAGCTAGCGCTTTAACTGACGTGCTCCGGAAAACTGAGCCACAAACTGTCATCTGGGATGACCGTAAAGAGGAGGCTTTCAAAGCATTAAAAGCCGCCTTAACAAGTCAACCTGTGCTGAAATCACCTGATTATTCGAAAGAGTTCATAGTTCAGTGTGATGCTAGTGAGCGAGGCATGGGAGTAGTGTTGTGCCAACGAGGAGAGGACGGTGAACACCCAGTTCTTTATGCCAGTCGTAAGCTGACTGTGCGAAAACAAGCGTATAGTGCAACCGAGAAAGAATGTGCGTGTCTCGTATGGGCAGTGCAAAAGTTGTCGTGCTACCTTGCAGGCTCGAGGTTCATAATAGAGACAGACCACTGTCCTCTCAGATGGCTGCAGTCCACTTCTTCCAAAAACGGTCGCCTCCTGCGCTGGAGCCTCGTTTTGCAGCAGTACTCATAAGAAATACGGTACAAAAAGGGGAGTCTCGATGGCAATGCCGATGGCTTAAGCCGAAGCCTCTAGGTCATGAATTGGCCTCGATTGTTTTTCTTCCTGACATAGGTTTTTGTGTTATTATTTCTTCCGTAGTTTTGGAAGACCTGTGCATCGTCAGGTGGGCAACGAAATTAGGGGTGTGTTTAGTACTTTGTACGAGTAATAAGATTGAGACTTTTGTGTTTAAGGTAAGCCTGACGGGGCTCAGTGGATACGTGTCTCGCGCTTGCTTCTTCAGTGGCTTTGTTATCCTGTGTTTTCCCGTGGATTGTTTGTTCAGTCGACCGGCTCTACCATGGCGAGGATCTTGCCCTCCCAGAGAGGGGACTTCGTTGTCATCCGGCATCTCTTCGGACACCACGTCTGTTCCAAACTCTTGGCAGGAACGCCGGAAGAACCTGTGGTTTCCCTTCTTGCTGATGAAAGACCTGAAGCGGTGGGGTGTGATGATCTCACCACCCGGAGCTGCCTGGCGACCAGCCCCACCGACGAGCCCCTGCGGGGTCGCCCCGGAAAGGAGCTCATACCACTGTCTTTGGCCACTTTTGACTGTCGCCATTTGCTGGATTCCATTGTATGGTTCGCCTTCAGCCTCCGGCGAACCTCGACAACATCAGTGAAATCTGGCGAAACTACCTTACGAGACGGAACAGGGCCTAGAGCCAGGTATCACGTACCGTGCTCCAGGTTAAGAAGGCTACGAGCTTCGACGACTGATCCCTGTTGACAGTGGATGCTGTCCCCTGCCATTCGTGATCTCCATCCGCGAGGGGGCAGTCTGTTACGCTTCATTTTACGCGAACCCCTTCGGGCCCAAATGCAAGACCACGGACAGCGTGCGAACGCTCCCGGGCTTGTAAACGTATCGGGGGTAGAGGCGCAGAAGTGTATGCCCAGACGCCGAGGAACCTGAGACGCTGCTGCCGCGAAGGTCGTCATGTGCTGTGCGCGAGAACGCGGTGAGCTCATGGCTCATTCGCACCTGGCTCTTGATTGTGGGAATGCCGGTGGTGTGATCCGTGGCGCGATCAGTCGCGTGATCGGTGGCGTGACCAGTGGCGTGGTAGGTGGTGCGAACACAAGGTGATCCATATTTGGTCATGTCTGGAGGCGCCTGACGTCACACAAGCGTCTGGAACCCTTTAAAAAACGCGCAGGGAGAGACTGGGTGGAGCAGACTGGATTGAGACTCTGCCGAAACTCTGCTCCTCGGCTTCTTACCTTTGTTTGTAAACTTGAATGTCCACTTTGGTCTAACTATGTAGTATTAAACTCTTTTGATTTGCTGTTCTGCGCCGTCTCGCCGGTACTTCCCTTCTCGTCAGTCCTGATGCAAGTTACGAGCAAAACCTGCTGACGGCGGCGGTCAAGAGACACCCTTAACAGCCTCAATTCTCACAAGAGTGCCTCTGGCACTGCTGCTCAAACGTGTACACGCTAGTGACCATATCCATGCGTTTGTTGTGCGTGTTCATTGCGAAGCCGACATGAGCATGTTGAATGCGAAGCCGTCAAGACAGTTCACCCAGAAACTGAGCGCTGCGGTCAGTCACAAAAAAAGAACACTGTCAAGCGTTCTAGATGCCATTGGAATAATCAGTTTTGTCGTCATTTGAAAATAAACATCAGGGAAGTTGCTGTGCCTTGTAAATATCGCCAACCAATCGCCTCCCATTTGATGAAAACTGTGCTTGCTGATGTGCTCATTGCGAGTTTCTTGTAGTGGAAGCATTCGTTCAAATAAAGATTTAGGCTGCCACGCATTGTCAACTAGCTGTTGCAAAACAGTGCCTACTCCTACGTCAGAAGCATCCACCATAATGTATATCGGCACGACTGGTTTTCTGTGCGACACCAACATTAATTACAGAATACATTAGAAATTTGATGAGGATAGGCAATATTCGAAATTAACAGCGCCATCTAGTGAACGCAGCAGGTACCATATCTGCCATTTTGATGCTGGCGAGGCTTGACCACTACGCGCGGGCGACGCCCATGCGAACGTACGCGTTCCAACGCTTCGACCGTCGCAGTCAGATTTTTTTGCTGGCGAAATGCCAGTACACTGCTGTGTGCCACTGTGCAAGCAGCGCGGAGTCACAGACAGGGATGGGAGCAAGGTATGTGGCATGAATTACGATTTTGAAGCGATCATTTAAACGCAAAACAGGGTATGGCGTGTACAAGCTTTATGGGCACAGTCTAGGATGCATGTATCTCCGCGTTGCGCGGGCTGCATGAGAGCAATGCAGGACTTATCATTTTTCTGTGTTACGTGGACAGGCCATGTTTTTATAGGTTTGTCAGCTTTGCAGCTAGGTGTTTTCACTACGTCGGGCCTCTACACGACAGTGGTGCTCTTCGATTTACCGTCTCGAACTCGCTGAGAAGCTGCGCGGCATTCAAATTTTCTTGTGACTTCGGGGAAGCCTCGGACTACCCGCGAACTATCCACGGTGAGTCTGAGATAGCAAATCGAAGAGCCCTGGTGATTCGCTGTAGTCAAATAGAGAGTCCGCCACTGCTAGTGCGGTATCTAGTGTGACAGAATCGAACTGTTAGGACGGGCTTTTTTATGATGAGATTACACCATGTTGGTATGCGACTTAGAAATGTTATTTTTGATGGTGATTGCGCATAGGGACATGCAGAGCTTCCGCTACTCCGAGTAAGATGCCCTACACGCATCCTAGAAAGGCAGCTCGGTTGCTTGTGCGCGTTAAAGCTCTGTTGTGTTTGCAAGTACGGTCACCGCGCAGCAATAAAACAGTCATTCGGAAGATAAGGGATATGCCAACTTTAGAACAGAAAAATATCTGCTCAGGCACTTAACTTCAGTTCCCCCAACGTGCTCGGACGCAACTTTTTCATTGGGGCATCTCTCAATAATTTTTGCTTTACTAACGAAATAAAATCGAAAAGATAGCGGGGCGCTCTGCCGTAGGTTTCGAAAACTGGCACCATGAGTATCGCCAGGGCTTGACTGAATGACGTTCTGCATGAGTTCAGAGCGCGGCCGTCCTATTTATTCGTAAGACGGGATTCATTCTCTGCATTTTAGTATCTTTGGCTCAGTTGCGTTGCAGCTGTTTCTTTTTTGTGTTGCAACTCACCTCACTTGAAGAATGTTTCATGTTGCACTATAAAGCATACAGCTGTGGAGACAGCCATAACGTAGTTGTATGGGATTCAGCATTTTGGCTGCCTTACACTTGCAGCTCCTAGAACCTTTGAAGCTACATAAATATAAAAAATAACTGATATAAATTCCCCCGAGTGTCCACAAGTGACAAATTTTGTTAAGGCTTGCTGAGAAGGGCGACATCTACGAAAGCTGCTAGGAAACGGGAGTGTGCACAGAAAAAACTGAGGGGGAAGGGGTCACATTACAAGTTCATCATTAGTCCTGCAATGCACATATAAGTGTGACCTCTATTCCCCGTGAGATGAATTTATGATAGTGCCTGTGTTTGTAAACAACAATCGTTTAAAACAGCTAAGAGAAACCTAGCTCATGACGTCGCACTGAATTTTTGTTTGCTTATATCTTGTAGGTCTCCTTCCACCGCTTTCCGAAAGATGCAATGACGTACATGTGGCAAGATTCCTAAACAGTTTGTCCACATCACATGTTCGGGCACTGGGAAACGTCTTGCTGTGGACATCACAGTAGCTCAGCACAGTGAAGCAAGTGTTCAGGAGTCGTACGGCCGTACTAGCGAACGCGTTGCCGTCGACTGCTCACTCACATTACAATGGCGGCGGGGTCAAAATGCACAGTGTTGCCAGAGCACAAAGCAATTTCGCATATGGTTCATTACATTCAAGGGAGGACAGAAGGTTTTGAGGAAAAATTCGTATTGCAGGTGATGTTTCCACAAGTGGGCATGTCTGCTTGTCGTCACAAGTTGTCAGCCAGTGCACTTTTCAAGATGCTGGCTACCGTATAAACCCCATCTATGAATTTTTGTCACTAAATATTGCAGGGCATTTAAGATTCAGTTAGGCGGTTATTAGACAGAAAGCCACTATATAAATCGTGCAAGTAAAAACAAATATTTAGCTGTCAGGGGTCGTTTAACTAGTAACGCACATGCTATGCTGTGACAACTCGATAACCATTTAGGTCAAAGTGCATACTTAGTTTTATATTTCTCAGGTCTCCCTACAGCACACAAAGAAGGCCTCTGAAGTTGACGCCAAGCATCAGCTGAAGCTCTTGCCACACTTGAAGCTGCGGAACTTGTACCCTTCGAACTTCGAAAAGATGAACGTTGCTACAGCACACGCCCTTTTTCACCATGCTACAGCTGCTGGCCTTCGGTACCTAGTTCGCAAAAATCATCTCCCAGAAGGAGCTCTCACAACAGCATTTTCCTCGAACAAGGTTTCCGGTGGTTCACTATCATGACGTCACGAGCCATAAAGGCTGCTCTGGGTGAGCTCTGCCCTCAGAAAGAAGAGGAAGCGAAGTGCTTTCTCATTACCATCATAGGTACGGTGACAGACATGGTGATTGTTAACAGAACAGGTAGAAGTACCTGGAAGCCTTTTCAAACAGGTGCGTGTCTCTCCACACTTTGTGCTGGGGAGTTGTGCCAGCTGCATATTGCAGAAAAGCAATTTAGGTTTTTGATGTTGAGCAGGCTGAGCCATGATGACTTAGAGAATTTACTTCGCCCAATTCGTTTGAAAACACCACTTACACGTGCAAGAGAATTTAGGGCAACTTTCAGGGTTATCGTGATGGCACAGTCTCGCAACCAAGGCGTTGCGGTTGATGATGCGCAAGATCTTTAAGCTTTTCTCAAAGATAAGGGTGGATACGAGAAGCAATAAGGCGAATAGGTGGATACCAGCTTTGAGGGCATTTCAGAGCTGTGTGAGGAGGAAGAAGATAGCCTTTATTTTTCTGGATACATCGCATATGCTGTTATTCAAAAGTACAAACTTTGCTGTACATGCAAGGGGAGCATTGTTTACAGGAACAAGGCCATTTCTGAGCTTGTGGCCTTGAAATTCTACATAAAGGAAGGACGAAATCCTCTGAAAGTTCCGTCTGACTTGCTAATAAAATTGCTGCATGAGTGTGAGCAACTTTTTTGAGTGAATGAATCTCGGCTACTCGATTCAAGCTGCTCATTGGAAACCTTAAGGAATGCTGCTGATGGAAAGTTTGAAACTTTCAAAATATTCCCATCATGCCACAATGTAGCACAGAGGGCTGCAGCCCAATTTTTATTTGCAAGCTGGGGTTTACATTAAAGAAAAAAAAGCTGAGCTTTTGATACAGCTTCGGCAATCTGCCAAGTGTGGCTCCAAAAGCGTTGGAATGCACAAATCGTGCCAAAGTGTCAATTAGGGCACCACGTTTACGCTACCAGTCAACCCATTTTCGAGGTATAGCAAATATAGCTGCGGGGGTTTGACTTCGCGACCACATTATGATTACGAGAGATGCCGCAGTGGGGGTGAGGAGGGGGGACGAGAGACTTTATAAGTTTCGACCACCAGGGGTTCCTCAACGTGCACGTAAATTATTCTCAGTTTCAGCCGATGGCAATGCCACTAGAAACTCAAACATCAAGCGTAACAGTGTGTATGCTTCCTAATAGATCACCATTACTGATCTCGAGTTCATGCCTTGAACTTTTTTTTTCACCATTTCAGGCACCACCCCCTCCATGATGAATATTTACATCTTAGAACGTCAATTCAGTGTTTCTTTCTCAACGTAATCAGTATTGCAAAAAAATTAGTGTAACATGGTAATTCATGTGTTATAGTAAGCATTTCAATTAAACGTCTTTTGATTCCGAAGCCATTCATTCTCTGTTAACGCATCAGTCAAATGAAATCTTCTGCAAGAAGTATACTTGAAATTCATTTTTGGCCATTCGAACACTAGGAAGAGATAAGTTATACCTTCTACAAAGGTCAAGGCACGTTGAACGACTGGCCGAATATGGTAGTGTCTTCATATGCAATTGTAAACTGCAGAATGAAATTGAATAAAAAGAAACCTATTATGCCGGAGGTTACATATGCCCAAACCTCATTGCATTTTGCTCTGTCTTAGTCCCTATTGTAGATGCTGGTGTACTGTGCGATGTCAGCGCACGTCAGACACCAGATGGTAAAATTTTCGAGTGCACTCTTACAACATCTCTCATAACGATATCGTGGTTTTGGGACGTACAACCCCAGATAATATTGTTTCCTTGCTCCCTGTTAATTCTAATAGAAAATACAAGTGGTGTACAGAAGTTTTTGCATAGCATGTCAAATACTGAAGTTTGTTCAGTCACATGATTTAGAACTTGGCACATATTTTTGTAGTGTTATGTAGGTGTAGTGCAATAGGTATTTGCTTAATAGTGTTCATTGTATTAGGATGAGAAAAGTGCACTAAAAGCCTCGATATGTATTTGTGGTTTTATACAAAGATTCGAAGAGACGTCTCGCTATGTTTTTGTAGTGTTATAGAGGTGGTAGTGTTAATAATGTTTCTATCTTTGCTTGTGCTCTTTGTTTTAGGTTGTGGAAAGAGCAATAAAGTCTCATAATATGTTTTCGTTGAGTTATAGAGATGCTAGTGCAAAAATTGGTTGTATACATGCTTGTGTTGTTTCCAAATTGAAATAGTGCAATGAAACCTTCATGATAATTTTTCGTGGTGCTATAGAAGTGCAGTACAATAAATATTTCTATGTTTGCTTGTGTTCATTTCTTGATTATGTGAAAAGTGCACTGAAAGCTTTTATATGTTTTTGTAGTGTTATAGAAAGATAGGACGAGTGCAATAAAAGCCTCCTTATGATTATGTTTTTCAGTGTTATACATGTTCTAGTGTAATAAATGATTCCATGTTTGCTGGTGTTCATTCATTCAGGTTGTGACAAGTGCAATAAACATCTCATGACATGTTTTTATAGTGCGATAAAGGTGCAGTGCCATATTTTTATGTTTACTTGTGTCCACTGATTTAATATGAAACAAGGGCTATAAAAACCCTATGAAGATATCATTTTTCTAGTTTATGTGCATGAAAGTTTTGAGTACAAGGCACCAGCTATGCTTTTTGTTTGTATAATTACTTTAATTGCATGTTGCGCAGTGCTTGTTGCTAAAAAATATTAGTGTTCAGCGAGGAAGGAGTAAATGCTTGGCTTCTTTTTATCTATGCACGGCACTGCAAAACTTGCTCTATTTGCATTACCCAGAGGTGCAATGAATAGGTTATACGTGCAGAGTTGGTCACCGTATGTCGGCTGCATACGTCCAAATTGGTCTGACTGTTAAAACCCTGAAAGAGAGAGAAGTTAACCTGTAATTATTTTAATCGGCAGGTTGTTGTAGCTAGCGCATAAGATTATTGCAGCTTTTAAACCATAAACGAAAGGAATGTTGGACGCCTCAGGGCTGTTGAGCAACCATTCATATCAGCTGTCGTTGAGCCGTGATTGTAATACAGGAGCCCTGGGTAACACGGGCGTAGCACGGCCACTCTCGATCGCTATGCAGCTCGATTCAGTTGAAAAATAAATGCAGCTGGCTTTTTCACACAGTTAACAAACCAGCCCAACGCAATTAAAAATTATATCACTGACTGGCTCGATCGCGATAAAGAGTGCAAAGGTAATTTGATTTTTTCAAATGAGTTAAAACAGCGGAAGAGAAAACGAAGCTATTGTGCGGGCAACTATAAATATATATCTCGCTGTTTCAACGAGCCGATGCACTGTGTCTCATTAATATATATCTAGAGCGTAAGCATATTATCAAGGCTTGTTGGTTGTAAACTTAGCAACCGAGTTTCACTGGTACTTTCTTGAAAAATCAAAAGGCAAAAAAAGTAATGCCGGTACTCTGAAGCGTGAGCGCTGCTCCTACGCGGGTGGTGAGTGGCTTTCCCGCAAGACATTTGAACCCATGATGGCGTACTTTGGCGCAACTCTGCTACTTAAAGGTAGCATGTAGAGTAACTCTAGTATCCTTGAAAATATTTTTACTAGATGGCGTTAGTGGTTTTCACAGCGTATGAATGGAGTGAATGATGTTGAGTAGGGCGAAGTGCTCGTCCGCCCATTCCTCTGTCCAACCGTTCATGCGTCCGTCCACTCGCCCACCCAATCATCCGTTCCTGCTTTCGTGTGGCCATTCATTCATGCTTCCATCCGTGCATCCATGCGTCCTTGCTTCTTTCCGTCCGTCTGTGTGTCCTTCCATCCGTATGTACGTGCATGCTCCCGTTCGTCCGTCCGTACGTTCGTGCGAACATCCGTTCCTGGTTTCGTCCGTGCATGCGTGCGTCTGTTCTTCTGTTCATTCGTCTCTGTGTCCACGCTTCTGTCCGTTCGTGCTTCTGTAGGTCCATCCATGCATTCGTTCGCTCGTACATCTATATGTGTGTCCATGCTTCTGTTCATCGATGCATCTATTCGTCAGTCCGTCTGTGCTTCCGTCAGTCCGTTCGTCGGTGTCCATCAATTTGTTCTTGCTTCCGTCCGTCCGCGCACCCGTTCATGCATCTGTCAATCTGTCTGTGATTTCGTTGGTTCATGCATTCGTGCGTTTGTTCGTTCGCCTACTCGGACGCACGGATGCATGGACACACAGACAGAGGCACGGACACACGGACAGACGGAAGCATGAACGAACTGATGGACTCATGGCATGACGCACGCACAGACAGACAGATGGACATTTTTCCTCACTCATCATTCAATCCGTGGATATGCTTTGATTTTAGAGCCTTTGTGAAACGCTCTTGGGGCAACTACTACAAGTGCACTTGCATGAAACCCACAACACCAAACAGTTTTATGAAGTAGGAAAGTATCCACTTCTCATTTATTATTATTTCTAGGGAAAAGCAAGTCACTCACTACACAGCTCAGAGGAATTTTGTGTGCTTTGTGAATGAATTTTCTGATTACAATGAAAAACAGTTGCTGTGCCCTCTGCAAAGCATTGAAAGCTTTATATTGCCCACTAATTACATAATTTTTATTGTGTGACACGGTATTGTTAGTTTACTCTCCCACCACGTTATGACATATCACAATGTTCTTTCTTGCCAACTATTACTGGTACATTTGCGAGGTATTACTGCGTCACAAATCTTAGCTTTTGTGCACTGAATAGGCTTTCATTTCGCTCTTAGTGATCATTCTTCGAAAAAATGTGGCACCAGCTGCACACCAGTGAGATATTGTGTGCACTTAGTTGTTGTCGCTGATCACGAATAGGAATCACGGCTGAACCTTTCTAATGGCTTGTAAACATTTATTTCCCTCGTTCCACCAAAGCTTTGTCATCATCTTCGTCACCAGCCTGACTACGCCCAGAGCAATCAAAGGCCCTCCCCATATTCCCTATATTAACCCCGTGATGTGCTTGCTGCTTCCAGGTTGTGCTAACCTATTTCCTAATCTCATCTCCCCATCCAACTATCTGTATCCTTTTAATGCGTTTGTCCTATTTTGTAATGGAATCAGCTACCATGAACGATGAGTGGTTATTCTGCCTACATTCATAGTTCCCAGCCCGTGCCCATTTATTTTAATTTCAACGATCATATCATAAACACCAGTATGGTCCCTGACCTATTCTGATCTATTCCATCTCCTGCGGCCACCCTAGTCACTTTCCTTTCTATTGTTTGCTGTGCCATCACCAGTTTAGCTCTAACCCACTTTGTAATTTCAGGGTAAGTGCTGCAATGGTAAGCACTGGCAAAATACAGCTGTTATGTACTTTCCTTTTTAGGAATTGTGGTCGACTACCATTCGTGATTTAAGTGCTGTAGGCCCATGAGCTCAGATTTGAGTGCACGTTAAAGAACACCACGTGGTCGAAACTTCCGGAGGCCTCCAGTACAGTGTCTTTCATCATCACATGGTGGTTTTGCAACGTTAAGCACTACCCCACCGCGATTGTAAAGAGCCAAGGTACTTGACTGCTGCCGCAAAGGTCGCGTGATTGATCAACGGTTGCAACGGCTGCATTTTCTATAGGAGCGAAAATGCTGTAGGCCTATGTGTTGAGATTTGGTTGCACGGTAAAGAACCCCAAGTGGTCAAACTTTTTGGAACCCTCCACCACGGCGTCTCTCATAATCATATGATGGTTTTGGGACGTTAAAACTCACATTTCTATCATCAATTGACGTTACACACCACATATCAATCAATATCACTCATGAATTCAGAATCTTTTCCGAATTTGTTCCGCTCCAACATTATTGTCCTTGCTCGCTCTCATAGTTTGCCTTAGTGGTTACTACCTGTCCTAAGTAGAGGTGTTCGTTTCCACATTGCACTACCTCAAAAGCTATCGCAAAACGCCGTCATTTCCCGAAACGGTTGCACATAGGTTTAGTTTTCAGCATGGTACTGTTCCGACTCACTCTTCTTACAGCGACCTTCAAAGTAACATGAAGAATGAAAGACGTGACATACACTGGCGCTAACTTGCAACAATGTTTGTTTATGAGTTGATTCATGTATGCGGAAGTAGTTGAATTGGAAAAGTTCTTGTAATGATTATGGCTGAAAAGCGATGTTGCCATGCGCGTTTCTGTTTTTAAAATAAAAGTTGTTGCAAGTGGCGACCTGTGTGTCACTTGTTTCTTTGTCCGTATTGTTTCGTGCTCTATAAACTTCAGCTTGACCTAGCAACATGCCCAAAGGACTACGTTACGTGATTAATTCTCCAACAGATGGCTGCCTGGCATCCTCTTGCAGGGCAGTTCCAAGCGCTGGCGTGGCACTGTGGTTGCTTACTGGCATGGCGCACAGAGGTCCTGGGTTGGAAGTCATTTCTTTATTTTCTTATGCTGGAGATAATTGACATATGTCAGAATTTACCTACGGCGCCCAAAGTGGTCTTGAGCCTCATGAGAGTTGTCGCTTTTAATGGCTGAGTGATTTGTCGTCTACAACACGGCAAAATTATTAACAACGTATACATAACAACATATCAGTCTGGTGGGTTAAATTATTAGTGTTATAGTAATCAAACTGTAGTTAACATCAATTTATATGCACAGAAGCATCCGAAAGCAAAACATAGCAAAGTGCTTACGCCTGCGATGCACACACACCATCAGTCAGGCACCATAATCATTTTAGACGTGAACTCCTCGTGTTAGCGCAGTGAAATGAGTGATAGCTGGGTAATAAAACGTGACGCAATCTAATCATACAACAGTGAAATGTGAATGTTCATCACAAGTACGCGTATGTTAGGCTTGCTGAAATGAGACTCGGTTAGTCGAGTCCTTATACGAATGTCTCTTTGTGAGTGGCCTTCACAGCGTAACCAGATACATCACACGTGCCCAATCAGTTGTCGCATATGTACTAAGACACTTGTAAGAACACGAACACAGTATGTCCGTATATAAAAAGGATGAACGTATGTCTTCTTTTCTAAGCGGCTTTTCCTTCATGAAGCTTTTAAAGCATGTCTCAAGCTCTTAGCTCATCTTTATATGCTGTTCTCTTCTTCTTCTACACACAAAATGTGTGCGCTGACCCACCCTAGAGTTTTAGGGTGGGTTAGGTCCAGTGCTAGATTTTTTCACGCACGACGCTTTTTCTAATTCAAAAGTCGTATTCGTGCTGTCGGTTCTCAGTAGACATGCGCGTGAATGACATTGTTGTTCTAAGTGAAGTCAGATCAAATGATTCCTAGCGCCGAATAATTTCTAAATGAGTTGGAGTAGTAGGTCTATTTGTGTAGCTGTGATGTACACGTTACAAGCGGCCAAGTTTGTGCAATGTTTTGAATTGTGCCAAACATATTAACCACTATACTCTCATGTAGAGCATTTGCAAACTGCGAAAAAATCAGCTGTGGCGGAGGTCATTTTTTTAAGCAACCATGCATCATTTCTGATGAAATCACATGTGCTATTTATATTCATGATTGGCTCGTGCGTACTCCTGGCCCTAACCTTTTCTAACCTTTTCCACCTTCAACTATAACTACCAACGCAGAATAAACGATGGCGTTCACTTGTTTCTCGACAACCCAGCTGTCCAGTCTGTTCAATTCCACACACGAATGAAACATGGTGTCAGAAGTGGGATAACGTATAAGCAACGACATGGATCACCTGAGGCCGCCTGAACCACTACGTTTGACAGCTGATGGAGGAAGGAACTAGATGCGGTTTCGTCAGCAGTTCGAATTTTTTCTGCAAGCGACGGCATGCCAAGCTAATCCGAGGTCGGTAGCAGCGAAAACGGCCCTGCTCCTCAGCGTTGCGGGGGAGGAAGCCTTGGACGTTTTGAACAATTTTGTGTTCAGCGGAGAAGAAAACAAGGAGAATTTCAGCACCGTAATTGCCAAATTCGAAGATTACTGCCTGGAATAGCAAAATGAAATACACGAGCGGTACGTGTTTCGTTCCCGCTGTCAAGGTGAGGCGGAGCCCTTTGAGCAGTTTCTATGCGAGCTTAAAAAACATGCGCAGCACTGCAACTTCGGGACCATGGCGGATGACATGGTGTGAGACCAAATTGTTTTTGGAACAAACTCGCCAAGGCTTCGAGAAAAGATGCTCTGGGACAAAAAATTGACCTTCAAAAAAGTAATATTCCTTTGCAAGGTGGCGGAAATATCAGCTCTTCAAAGTGAATTTCGGCAGATAATAAAGGAAGAACTCAATATGAACGCTGTCACAGCCAGTAAGAGCACCCATAGAGGGTCCAGGAATGACCTAAAATGCAATCGTTGCAACCGAAGGCATGCCTACAGATGCTGCCCGGCGTACGGAAAAGTATGTTACTCGTGTAATGGTCGCAACCACTTCGCGTCTTGTTGTAGTGAGAAAGAGCGCGTGCATAAAGTGAAACATCAGAGCGACGACTTCGAAGTACTGAATGTCACCAGCAGCTGTGCAAGTAGAAAATGGCACTGGTGTGGGAACGCATGCATTGGCGGCAAGTACATCCCCTTCAAGGTGGACACAGGATCGCAGGCCAATGTTCTGCCACTTTCAATGTTTCGGAAGCTCAAGACGACAACCCCGATGCCCAGTAGTGCAGTTCTGAGATCATATGGTGGAAACACGATCAAGCACATCGGCAAGTTTTCAGCGCTCATCGAGATTGGTGGTCGCAAGGCGTGCGAAGAATTTTTTGTATTAAAAAAGGACCATAGCACTATCTTAGGATTGGACACCAGCGAGAAGCTTCGAATCGTACAGTGGGCTGTTGACAGCGTGACGATGAACGACACCGAAGAAATTGTCTTTCCACGGAACACGGAACGTCTTTTCCACGGAACAGGATGCGCCCCACGTGAATACAAGATTGAGCTGCACAGGTATGCTGTACCAGTCGTCCAGCCAGCTCGGAGGGTTCCCCTGTCCCTGCGTGAGCCTCTACGTACTGAACTGGACAGAATAGAAAAGGAGGGCACCATCCAGAAGGTCAGCAGCCCCACAGATTGTGTAAGCCTTCTTGTCATTGTACTAAAGAAAGACGGCAAATTGCCGGTCTGCATGGACCCTAGACGCATCAACGAAAACATCAAGAAGGAACACTGCCAAATGCCGCACCGAGAGGATATTGAAGCAGACTTCGCAGGCGCGAAGTTCGTTTCGCGACTCGACGCAAATGTGGGATTTCATCAAATCGCATTAGACGAACAATCGTCGAAGATATGCACATTCGCGACGCCTTTCGGCCAGTATCGCTTTCTTCGTTTATCGTTCGGTATAGCGTCGGCGAGCGAATTGTTTCAAAAGGCCCTTAACGAGGTTTTTGATGGTCTCGCCGATGTACGCGTGTACGTAGACGATGTGTTAATTTGGGGAAGGACCAGGGCTGAGCATGATGAGAGGCTGCGTAGAGCATTGGAAACAGCCGAAAAAGCAGGCCTTACTTTCAATGCATCCAAATGTCGCTTCGGCCAACAAGAAGTGCTCTTTTTGGATGACATCAATAGCGTCAAGGGTATTAGGCCGAATCCTGATCTTGTTGACGGTCTTTTGTAAATCCCAAGACCTCAGGACAAATTGGCTGTCCAAAAGCTACTGGGAGTTGTTAACTACTTCAGCAAGTACCTACCAGCTCTCTCACAGCATACGTCTACTTTACGTTCTCTCATGAAACATGGTGTCATCTTAAATTGGACACCAAACCGCGAAAGCGAATGGCAGGCTATATGCCGGGATTTAAGTAATGCCCCAGTGCTTGCTATATTAAATCCAAATCGGGAGACCATGGTAACTGCAGATGCCTCTCAAAGTGGGGTCGGCGCGGCACTTCTGCAACGTCATGGAGACTGCTGGCAGCTGGTAGCCTGTGCGTCGAGAAAATCGGAGCAAAGATATTCACAGATTGAAAAAGAGGCTTTGGCTGCGGTTTTTGGTTGTGAAAAATTCAATCATTTTGTTTATGGCCGCACCATCACCCTCGAGAGTGATCACTGTCCGCTGATAGACATATCAAAGAAAGGCATAAACGATATGCCACCCAGAGTGACACGTTTTTTCTTGAGATTGATGAAATATGATTACAGGGTGACGTACATTCCTGGTAAACAGATGGCCTTTGCTGATATGCTGTCCCGATCACCTGTTCCTGGAATCAAGGGAGCTGCAGGCACGAGTGGTGTCGAGATCCATGCCGTCACGGTCGTATCAACACTTGTAAGTGAAACGACAGCTATAAAACTTGCACAGAAAACAGCTCTCGATCCATATCTTGGCACAGTGCTAAGAAAGCTTGCCAAGGGAGAGGCTGTCGATGGCCCCCCGAAACCGGTGGCCGCCGAGCTATTCGTAGTAAACGGCATACTATTGACAGGCACTAAAGTGGTGATACCAACAAGCATGCGTAGTGACATGTTGAAACGGATCCACGCAGGCCATCTTGGCCAGGTAAAGTGTAAAGCTAGAACAAGACAAATGGTTTACTGGCCGAATATAAACTCGGAAATTCAATCCTTTAATCTCAAAATCATATGGTGGTTTTGGGACGTTAAACCCCACATATCAATCAATCAAATCAATTTATCGAAAGATGTCCAACTTGCAAGATATACGCTTATAAGCAGCCATCGGAGCCTTTAATAATGCAACTAACGCCTACTCAGCCACGGTACCGTATCGGTGTCGATCTCTTTCAGTACTCGGGAAGACATTATTTGTGCGCCTATGACTTGATGTCCAATTTCCCTGAGGTGGAGCTACTGCCCGAGACAACAGCCAGTGCTGTCATCGATAGACTGAGTGCAATATTTCCAAGGTACGGCATACCAGCCGAGGTTTGTACTGATAATGGCCCACAGTTTTGCAGCCAAGAGTTCATTAGTTTCACAAAGCGTTACGACTTTAAGCATGTAAAATCAAGCCCGCAGTACTCGCAATCGAACGGGTTCGCAGAAAGGGGTGTACAAGTTGTAAAACGCGTCCTAAAAAAACAAAAGCTGCAGGAGAGTGTTTCTGGCTGGGCTTGTTGAATTACAGGGCGAATCATGTTGAAGATGGCCGGTCTCCGAGCGAACTCTTGCAAGGAAGGCGGCTGCGCACACCATTGCCGGACTTCAATCTAGTGTCAGAAACGCTCGTCAAGAATCACCGGCAGAGAAGTCATCATAGGCGCACCCTACCTGGCCTTTGTGACAATGACGTTGTTCGCTTGAATGGGACACCATGGGCAACGAAAGCCAAAGAGATCGGATCAGCCGGCCCACGGTCCTTCTACGTACGCACAGAGAACAACACCGTGATGAGGCGCAACCGTCGGCACCTTCTGGCTACGAAGGAAACATATAGTGTTGGTTCATCAGACGACGAAGATTGTGCCAACAACCAAATCCCATTTCAAGGTGAGGCGTCATCGACCGCCGCAGCCTCGTCCACGGAAGCTCAGCGAACGTCGCCTCAACCACTGAGACGCAGTCGACGACAGACGCGGCCGCCAGAGCGTCTGGGTTATGACCAGCAGTTTCAGCAGACAAGCCAGCGGCATTAATTTCGTCAACTGTTTGGAAGGAGGATGTATCATATCTGATGAAAGCACATGTACTATCTACATTCATGATTGCCTCGTGCGTACTCCTGGCCCTAACCTTTTCTAACCCTTTCCACCTTCGACTATAACTACCAACGCAGAATAAACGATGGAGTTCACTTGTTTCTCGACAACCCAGCTGTTCAGTCTGTTCATTCCACAAACGAATGAAACAAACCATGCAGTGTGATATTGTGACCATGCGGATCAATTCCCGTAAGGTGGTTTGATGCCATACCACTTTGTGCTACAATGACATATCGCTTTAAAACAATTCTTTCCGAATACCTTGAAAATTCAGAAATCCTGAAATTGTGTCGAATCAAAGTATAATATTGTTACACTCGTTCTAATGATCAAAGCTGTAAAATAATAGCAGAGGCCTCACTTTTGGTATTTATTTATTACATGTGCATATGCAGGATGAGAAGAAAAGAGAAGGATGTTCTAACAGACATAAAATTTAGCTGCACAGTTTGAGAACGTGGTAAAATTTTCACTAGGTTTATTTTATTTATTTGAAAGACCCACGACGGCCTTGTACTTCGAAAGGAAAAAAACGTAATTTACGTGTAGAGTACCAAGAGAAATGACCTATAGGCCTAATGAAACCATCTACAACGTCGCTATGGTCTGGAATGAAAGATGTATTTTAAACGAGCTAGTGCTCTGCACTGACACTGGGTGAGTGCACAAAACTGCGTCAGAATAAATCGAGATCGGATGTCAGCTGAGGCACGTGCTTCAGTTCGTACATCTGTCTCGGCGCTTAAGGGTTACGTCCGAGCCTCATTAAGTTAGCTATCCAAGACCATATCGTGTTCTCGTCGTACCCACACCGAGGCCGAAGGAATGATCGATTGTTCCTTCTTTCCGACCCCGAAAGAGCGGCCGGAAACAATGAAGGCCGTAGACGCCAACATTTCCTTCTATGCTTCTTGCGAAGGTACGAGTTAGCATTTTTCTCAATTTTCCCACTATTTAACGTTTGTTTAGCCTTATACTCGGGGCTGTAATTTTGGTCCTGGAGTGTATTCTAAGCGCTGAGCATCTTCATGATGATATCACTTTTTTATATGTGTCGCAGTTGCAGATTACACTCTTGGGAGTTATGCAGATAACTTTAGGCATGCTGGTCCGATTGCTCGCAATGGTGGATGCTTGCAATGAGGCCAAAATAGCAGCACACCAGTTGATGACGATAGTAATATCTAAACGAAAGCCGGCAATTTCTCTATGCTGCTTGCATCAATACGATATTGAGATTTAGCACGTAAAAATTTTAAATTTTGTGCATTTTTTACTATTACTATTTCAAGTCCTCGCATAAACAAGCTTATTTTAGGTCAACCAAAAGCCTGCTGTGGGCGCGAACTAAACGGAGTAAGGTACAGCAGTATGTTTGTTTTTGCGAATTTTGGTACAAACAAAAATTGTTGTAATTGCGCCAGAAAACAATGGCAGGCAGATGAAACCAACACAACATCATGGTTATGTGCTTATGCTTATTCGTACCTCCGGCTGCTTTTTTTCACGCATTTTTTACTGTCCTTAAGTATGAAGTGGTTGCGCAAGTGTGTCGTGCTAAAATATATTTACAGATATATAAAATGGTTTCATTTGTAAAGGAAGTGTAATTAGTAGAAATTAGTTTATATTTTTCAAAATCACGCGCATTTTTTAATTTGCTCTAAGCTACGAAAAAGTGTTCATTATAACCACTTATAATATTTAAATACATCTTAATTGGCTATGTTCATGGTGATATTTCTATGTTTCTTTACCATAAATTTGTTATATCATCGACACACTCAAGTTAGGTTTATGCTACCTTTCTATACCTTCATTTTATGTATTTAGTGACGTGTGAAGCATTACGTTATTTAAAGTTGATTGCACTAACATTGCCAACCGGCTGTCAGAATGTTTTACACGTGAGAACAAATGAGCGCGCAACGGCCTTGACTCAGCAGCGATGATTTTTTCACCCATCGTCACTGTGTAGCTTGCGAAATCATTCGAGCTACACTTAAGCATTGCACCGAAAAATCTTAGAACAACAAAATGCAAGAAAGTTGACAAGTCGAACAGTGTAGAAATATTATTGTCTCTAAATTAGCATAAAAGACATGCCCAATTATTCCCACCCACAAAAAAACTTCGATCAAGATACAAACAACCAATTTCCAAGTAACGTGTTTTGATCTATCTATCTATCTACCTATCTATCTATCAAACCACCTGCGACATTAGACTTCCTTGACCATCTCCTTCACTTGGGATATACCAAAATAGTCTTCCAAAAATTGTGTGTATGACAAACACAATTGAAACATGCATATTTATAAAGAATAAGCAGTTCCCGTATACCTTGGGAATCGACGTTATGCGAATCATGTAGATCGAAGGGGATTGTGTTATTTTGTATGCAGTGAAAAACAATGATTGCCACTAAATATACGTACAAATGCACGCAAATACGCACGTTAAACAGCGGGTTATGTTTCATATAACCAGTTGTTTACCGGGGCGTAACGATGCCAACGGCTACACATATATTAGCGACACGTGATGCGGTAAGCTGATTTTAAACTCTGGTGCTCGCGAGGTGGTAGTTCTCGACATGGCTACTTAAATATCCAGTTGGTGACGCTCAACTACAATTGACATTAACTAGACGTGACGCTGGTATCATAGGAGTAAATATGTAATGTTTAAAAAATTGTACAGCCAGCAGGGCAACCACAATCAATGCTTCAGGAACAATAGGCTCTTCTTGAAGAGTAGTACTCAGAACTGAGGTAGCTCTGTGGTAAAGTATGTTTGCCATGCCCACTGGTGCACTTCAATTTCTGCTTAAATCCTGACACTTGTTTTTTGCATAAGTCAGGTCAACGCAGCCAATCTGAGCTTTTTTTACGCTCACCTGTTAAAATTATCCATGTCTTCTCAAGCCCTTCCTGAGTAGATATGAACAATAACCTGTGGCGCGTACCCGCCCGTGGGCCTGTGCCACTCGTCTAGGGGAAAGGGTTTGATGATGTAAGTGCTGGGATTGAGACATAATTAATGTCTTTATCAGCGACTTATATTCACCAAATCATCTTACATACCCATACTAATTTTGGGTTAGACTCTTGAGAAATTTAGGCAAAAGCTTGTAACCACAAGCAAGCAGTCACCGGAGCTGTAACTAAGTTCCTTGAGCAGTTAATAACTTTTTGTGACCTTTTCATTATCTACGCTATCCGACGCTTAAAGGTTCTAACGGTTACTACCTTATACGTGCCATTACTGTTTTTTCGCCATCTGCGCATCACTTGCACAGACCCTATTTCTGTAACGGTAGCCATCAGCAGCCCCGTGCATTCTCAGTTTATTTTTTATAGGAGCTGTAAATTTGCAACAGCGAGATGCTTAGTTAGAGTCCATCCACTGGAAAATGTGGTGTGTTTAGTTACACAAGAACTGTGAATTCACCTTCTAGTTGCCTGTACGCTAATAGTTGATGTCACCAACACTACTCATAAATTAACGTTAACCCCGCAGGGGCGCCTGCGCAAGTAGGCGTTTGGTGTGTAGCGACACCACGGACCCGAGCTAACGGGGGAGTTTCTACTCCCTCCCACGCCTAGCCGTGCGTGGCTTTACTGTGTCCGGGGAAAAGGGGATCCTGGGGGTTGAGCCGACGCTGGGTGATTGGACCTTGAAGGCCCCACGGCAGAGGCAACACACCCCTTTGGCCCCGGCTTCACGTAGACGGCACCCCTGGGCTGACCCACCCAGGGGAAATCGGCAGTCGCCTTTTCCTATCTCTCTCTCCCTACATCTTCGTCTTTTGTTCTCACTTAACATCTTTCCTGTCTTCTCCTCACTTCATTTTACTTCCAATTTTTCCTGGCGGCAAGGGTTAACCTAGTGTAAATATCCAACCTTGGGTAGATATATTAGGTTATAGCGGCCATGTACGGCTGGCGCCTGCGCCTCCTTCGCGTCTCGCAGCGTCCCCTTGTTGGGCTCGGTGGTGGGTGGCTGGCATGGCCGCCGAATAAGCTATCAAACTTATGCGAACCCTAGCCCTCTTAAAACTAATCGCCCCTCCAAGAGGTGGCACACCGATGCAATTTTTGAGTTTGTTCCAAACAAAAAAGATAACTTCCCCAAATACCACATAATTCACTGTAAAAGTACAGAAAAGAAAGCTAGATGTATTTAACCTTTCCTTGTGTCCAAATGTCTCATAGAAACGCTGGGCGCAGGCTACAAGGCCACAAAGACTGCCAGTGCTGACCTGATACTTGAATTAAAAGACAATGCACAGTACCAGAGACTACATAAACTCACAGCATTTGGGGATCAGCCTATCACAATCACACCGCATCGAACCTTGAACACAGTGAAGGGTGTTGTATCAGATGGAGACCTGATGGACCTCTCTGATGATGAACTTCTAACAGGCTGGAAAGAGGAAAACGTCATTCAGGTGCTGCGTATCAAAATAAGAAGAGAAAAAAAGGAAATCCCAACGAAGCACATCATACTAACTTTCGCATCTGGCACCCTCCCAACTGAAATAGCAACAGGATATCTTAAACTGCCAGTTAGACCATACATACCCAACCCGAGGCGCTGCTTTAAGTGTCAGAGGTTCGGGCACGGCTCCCAGAGCTGCCGAGGACAGATTACCTGCGCGAAATGCGGCACCAAAGGTCATACCGCTGACGATGACTGTCAGCTACAAGTGCACTGCGCAAACTGTGAGGGTGACCATCCTGCATATTCCAGGTCACGCGTGGCCTGAAAAATGGAAAAAGAAATTATTAATACAAAGTTTAAATTGAACATAAGCTTCCGTGAAGCGCGGCAGCGCGTTTCCCCGCATTTTGCTGGGAACACATCGAATGCCGAAGTGGTGCAAGGGGGGTCAGCACCACTTCGGTTTTCGGCAATGCTTTGGGACCACGCCCAGCGTGCCGAGGCAAACGCCACAAGCCCCCATGGGGGGAGCAGCCTCGGCTGCCCCACCCTCCTTGAATACAGCCCCACCGAAGGCTCCTGTCAACCTTGGCAGCAGCCAGGGCACAAAACAAACTAAAGAGGTCCCCTCGACCTCCAGCCCGGTGGGGTTTAAGGCTCCGTCTGTCACGACGAAGCCTACAACGAAAACATTATCTGTCGCCTCTCCTGAGGCGATGAACACATCAACTGCACCGGCGCAGACTGCGCCAAAAGAGCGGCGGGGTGCCCTCGACCGCTCTAAAAAGACAAAACGGTAATTACAGGGCCTTCTAAAGGCTCTGTAAGATAAGTCACTTCTCTCTTTAAACACCAGCCACACTCATTTCGTACACACAGCACTTTTTTACTCCCTTAATGGAGACACATAATATACAATGGAACGTCAGAGGACTACTTCGAAACCTCGACGATGTCCAAGAACTTCTAAACAAACATTCTCCAAAAGTGCTGTGTGTACAGGAAACACACCTAAATCCAAGAATACAAATTTTTTGCGTCAATATGTTGTCTTTCGAAAGGACAGAGATGATGCTGTGGCATCATCTGGTGGTGTAGCCATTATTGTTAATCGAGGAGTAGCATGTAGCCATCTACCACTACTAACATCCCTAGAGGCAGTGGCTGTTCGAGCAGTTCTATTGAATAAGCTCGTCACCATCTGCTCTCTATACATACCGCCGCAACACCGCCTGGAAAAACATGATTTTCAATCATTAATAGACGAGTTACCAGAACCTTATCTGGTTCTAGGGGACCTGAATGCGCACAGCGGTTTATGGGGTGACTGTCGATGTGATGCACATGGTCGTCTCATCGAACAGTTCCTCTTTTCATCAGGTGCTTGTCTGTTGAATAGAAAACAGGCAACATATTATAACCTTGCAAACAATACTTACTCCTCTATAGACCTCAGTATCGCATCTCCTTCACTTGTACCATTACTTCAGTGGAAGGTCATAAATAACCCATACGGAAGTGACCATTTCCCTTTGGTTTTGAGTACACCAATAATTCATGAATGTCCTCCACATGTTCCCAAATCGCTGATAAACAAAGCTGACTGGGAACAATTTCAAAAAATTACCCACTTAAGTTGGCCCGAAATATGCGGATTAGGCATAGATGAAGCTGTGCAGTACTTCACGGTCTTTCTTACTGACGCAGCAGCCAAGTGCATTCCACAAACATCTGGACTTCCAGGCAAACGACACGTCCCGTGGTGGAACACTGAGTGTCAGAATGCGCGAAAAGAACAGAACAGGGCATGGAGGTTGCTGCGGAACTCGCCGACAGCGGAAAACCTTGAGATCTTTAAGAAAATAAAATCTCGAGGCAGGAGGAGAACGCGCCGGCAGGCCAGAAGAGAAAGTTGCCACAAGTTTTTATCAGGGATAAATTCATATACACAAGAGGCCAAAGTCTGGAACATGGTCGGTAGGATAGCAGGAAAACAAGTACACACACTTCCACTCGTAAACACTCAGGGTGATACCTTGGAAGACCAGGCAAACTTCCTCGGTGCACACTTTGAACGGGTATCCAGCTCGTCCCACTATACTGACACTTTCCAAAAATACAGAAGAAGAATAGAAAAGCAGAAACTAGAACACAAATCCACTATATACGAGGCATATAACCAAGCTTTCAGTCTAGCTGAGCTCCGAACATCTCTAAACTCCTGCAGTACTTCTGCCCCAGGTTCTTACCGTGTGGAGTATGAAATGTTAAAAAACCTACCAGCCGAAACACGAAAAACCTTACTTTGTTTGTACAATGCTATCTGGTTTTCTGACACTATCCCTACCTCCTGGAAAGAGGCTATTATTATTTCCATTTTGAAAGAGGGCAAGGACCCTTCTTTAGCTTCAAGTTATAGGCCTATTGCACTTACAAGCTGCTTGTGCAAAGTCTTCGAAAAAGTGATAAACTGCCGACTTGTACATATCCTTGAAACAAACAATTTGCTCGACCCATTTCAGTGCGGGTTTCGAGAAAGCAGATCCACCACAGACCACCTTGTTCGTAATGAGGCACAGATCAAAGACGCCTTCGTCCATAAACAATATTTTCTCTCTGTGTTCCTGGATATCGAAAATGCTTATGATACAACTTGACGTTTTAGAATTCTAAGAGACCTGTCCCACCTTGGTGTGTGCTGAAGAATGTTTCACATAATCGAAAGTTACCTGTCAAACCGGACATTCCGTGTCCGTGTGGGCAGTGTTCTCTCCCAAACATTTGTCCAGGAAACAGGCGTGCCACAAGGTGGTGTACTTAGTTGCACACTTTTTATTATCAAAATAAATTCTTTGTACTTGTCCATCCCCCACAGTATGTTCTATTGCACATATGTCGACGACGTTCAGCTTGGCTTCAAGTCATGCAACTTGGCAATGTGTGAGCGGCAGGTTCAGCTGGGCTTAAACAAGGTCTCCAAATGGGCAGATGAAAACGGAATTCGACTTAACCCACAAAAAAGCACGTGTGTCTTGTTGTCTCGAAAGAGAGGCATGCACTCTGAACCTGACATTCGACTGAACGCGAAACGTCTGTCCGTCAAAGCCGAACATAAATTCTTAGGCTTAATCTTGGACAACAAGCTGACCTTCGTTCCGCACATCAAGAATTTAAAAATAAAATGTTTAAAAGCCATGATTGTTATAAAAGTGCTGTCACGTACTACTTGGGGCAGTGATAGGCAATGCCTCATAAATCTGTATCGAAGCATCATTCGCACCCGCTTAGATTATGGGGCCGTTGTTTATCAGTCTGCAACTCAAAGTGCTTTAAAGATGCTGGACCCCGTGCACCATTTGGGCATCCGCCTTTCTACGGGTGCTTTTCGCATCAGCCGTGTAGAAAGCCTTTATGTTGAGTCAAATGAATGGTCGCTTCACCTACAGAGAACTTACATGTCCTTTGTATATTTTCTTAAGGTGAAAGCAGACAAGAAGCACCCCTCATACTCTGCTATTAATTATCTGTCGAGCTCCATTCTGTTTCAAAACAGGCCTTCGATGAGGCAGCCCTTCTCAGTTCGCCTGAAAAGTCTAGCCGAGGAAACTGGAATCTCACTAGAACACAGTTTAATGGCTCCTGTAGCATATCCGCCACCGTGGCAATGGCAGACTATAGACTGCGATGTGTCCTTTCTAGAAGTTACAAAACATGCGCCTATTGCCCATATCTGAACATACTTCCTGGAACTTCAACACAAATACACACGTCCTGAGTTCTTTACAGATGCTTCCAAGTCCAACTCCTCTGTGTCCTACGCTGCTGTCGGCCCATCCTTTTCGGATGCTGGCCCTCTACATCCGAGCACAAGTATCTTCACAGCAGAAGCTTATGCGATACTTACCTTTTTTATATTCGCATAGGGCTATCATAGAAAGTACCCGTTACCCGATGTATTTCTTTTATTCGATCAGCAACATTTCATGGGGGGCTGAAAGGCAGAAATTTATCCCAATATACTTTTCTGAACCTTGACGATTACTTCGTTTTACTATTTCTGGAACGGTGTGGTGTTGTTACATTTTCATGCACGGTGTTATTGACGTGGCATGAAAGATTCAATACTAGCACGAGTGTCTGAATATTTATGGCAACTTTCCGTCGTTGATAGCCTCGACGAAACATGGCCTTCATCAGCCAAACATGTCGGCATATAGGATGGTTTGGGAAGACAAACATGAGCAATTCAAACGTGACTTACAACAAAGAAAACAAAACATTTCCACCGATGGACGCGTGTAAAGCGTGCGGGGAAAGGGCCACACTGCAGCACATGCTTTGGAAGTGTGCTGAAAAAGATAACTTCACTGCCGCCACTCCCTTCGCGACGCATGTTAGGCAGGGACGAACTCCGAGGCAAATTGCTGCTGTCACCACCACGTGAGAGCAGGGCCTGGGCTTCGCCGCGGCTGCGGTCACTGCTGCCAATCGGCGGCGTCCGCTGCGCTGCCGCTGGGCGGTGGCACTCGCCAGCGATAAGCTGGACGACCAGATTTGGGCAATCCGGCAAGCTGAAGATGCCGCCCGGGTGCAAGGACTTCAAGTGGTCACGTGAGGCACCACCATCATAATCAACAGAGAGTGGGAAGGGACAGGGGATAATCCTTTTTTCAACCACCTTGCCCGGTAAAACTGCCCGATTTTAAATAAAGTCTACTCATATATTTATTCGGAATGGCGCTACTCACTCGCTTCTTGACATAACACAGCTGCAGAACACACTGAGCTCTGCAGAGAGAGAGAGAAGAAACATTATTCAAGTGTCCCTGCTGGGGTCAAAGGTGGCGGGGGGCCGGGAGACGGGCCCTTCTGTCCGCCTTCCTCGGGCGGCAGCCAGGCCTTGAATCCTGGCGGCGTCTTCGGCCAGCCGGACAGCCCAGAGCTGGTCCTCCGGGTACTTGCTGAGCAGCGAAGCCTCCCACTGCTCGGCCGTGGTGATTGTTGGGTTCGTGATGTGTTTAAATGAGTGAGTAGCTGCGGGGCGAGCTCTGCAGAGTAATGTGGAATTGTACGCGTTAAATTATATCGAGTTATATCGATGTCAAGTATTCCTGCGTAACTATGTAAATTACCCGGTTGCTTACGGCCAACTAAAAATTACAGCATATTCATGGAGCAAACGATGATAAGGGGGACGAAGCCTCTGTGCCTTCGCCCGTCTGTCCGTCCGTGTGTCTAGTCATGCATCCATCTGTGCATCCCTCCGTGCGTTCGTCCGTGCGAACGTCTGTCTGTGGGTCCGTTCGTGCGTCTGTCTGTCTGTCTGTCTGTCTGTCTGTCTGTCCATCCGTCTGTTCATCCGTCTGTCTGTATGTCCGTCCATCCGTCCGTTCACCCACTCATATTAAAATACAGCATGCATCGTACAGATGGAAGCTTTGCCTCACACATTATCATTCACTCTGTTGATGTACTGGCTAAGCAGGACCGAAGGACAACCGATTGGGTGGTGCTACAAGAATCTTCGCCTCTAAAAACCTATCGTGTTGTGGCAAATGATGCTTTTTTGCTTACAGAATACCCAAGATGTCATTAAGCGTTGAAGTGAAGGTCTAATGTAACTTCACGCTCCACTGCAGCACGCACGATTCAGTAGCATAGCATATATCTAAACATCGCGTATGGTCTGTTACCCGTGGTACCGATTTAGCAGTTACGTTATTAAGAAACTCGTATTTGACCTGATACCGGCTGAAAGCTCATGAGAAGAAGAAAAAAGCAGAAGTGTGAGAAACACGAGCGCTGGCTGACGACAGTATTTTATTTGGAAACACCTAAACACATCTATAGACAAGAACCCTTCAAACGTCACGTGCGCACATTCTGCCCAAAATTACTGCCATGACGACAGAAACATAGTATTTTGATTGAAAGACAAATTGATGGTTATAAAATTATGCATATTTTATCTATTAAATATCTCGGCCTTAGTCAATTCATGGGTTAACTGATTTTCATGTTTGCTTACAACTGAACACTCATTGTGAAATGTACCACACGCAAGCATAACCATGCAAAACAGAGTCCGCAACGAACGCCCTCTTTCTCATCTCTTGAAAGATGCAACGACGCTCCCGAAGCCTATATTTGTGTCATATTCAACACTGACCAACACAATTGCTACCACAAGTCAAAAGTAGATTATAAACTGTACAGTTTGCACAGTCAAAGAAAGTGGTTTCTTTTGCTGTGGAAATGGATTTCATGAAAAGACTGCTCACATAAAAGATACGAGAGTGTTTGAGGCGTAAGCCACAGATGCATTGTTACCCAAAACAGCAGTAAAAGTTCAGTTTTCATGAGAGAAGGCATCGGGGATCTTCACCCACGCCCCATCATGCCGGCACCACTCAGTGCTCAGTGTATACAAGAACTCGGGATATTTCTGAATAAGGAGCATTTATTTTTATTTCAAAAATGGCAAGTGAACAACCTGCACAAAAAGTATTGTGACCCACTACACAAAAGATTGGCACTTCTAGAGCAAACTGTTCACATGTGCGGGGCAGTCGGCACTTCCAATAACGACTTTAATATTGAACCTGTATTGCGCAACTATAAAACGCGGTATTAATGCGTTCATTAGGGTCACTGTTTTTCCTACAGAGGTGACTGTGGGCTTCCTCCTGAGCAGCTTGCTGTACCTAGACGAACAAAAATATTTCAAAGAAAACAAAGGTTCGTTGCTCGCGGGTAACATTGGGCAGCGGTAGCCATTTTCTTTCTATGTCGTCCGCTGCGTCTCTAGCTTGCGTGGCGACGGGATAAATCTTTCCACCTCGAAGCATTGTTACGCTTGCCTGTGTACATGTTTGTGTTCCTTGAGGAGGATAATAGAAGTGGTTTCGAGTCATGAATAGTTTCGAATGAACTGCGTTGTAAGTGGCGTGAATGTGAATGGAATATGCGGTGAATGTCGCCATATACTCGCAACCTCTCTTCATACCTCCATAAATGTCGTTTCGTGTCACATGTGTGTTTGCTACCTAAGGAGATATATGTGCTCAGCGACTCTAGTTCAGACATTTTCTTGGACACTAGGCAGATCTTCGGTGTTAGCGCCCACTTTTGCAATCTTCTTAATTTGCAGTGGCTGTACAGTTTCATCTCTCAGTATTCTAAGGCGTCCTGCGCTTAGTCGGTAAATTATGCCATCCTTACTCGCCTGAATTTCTTTGTCAACTCCGAAGTATACTTCGTGAAGGGCTGTGGCAAGTAGGCAACTGTGATGGCCGTAAATCAGGCGCATCTTACTGGCACTGAAAAAAAAACAGGAAGCTGTACTGGCATCGGTAAACATATTGACTTTAGAGCGCGAAGTGGGCGTCCATCTCGTCCGTTTCTATCTAGCGGCGTTACTGTGAGCTGCAGTGCAATAGCTAATTGATATGTGGGGTTTAACGTCCCAAAACCACCATATGATTATGAGAGACGCCGTAGTGGAGGGCTCCGGAAATTTCGACCACCTGCGGTTCTTTAAGGTGCACCCAAATCTGAGCACACGGGCCTACACCGTTTCCGCCTTCATCGGAAATGCAGCCACTGCAGCCGGGATTCGAACCCGCGACCTGCGGGTCAGCAGCCGAGTACCTTAGCCACTAGACCACCCCGGCGGGGCCAGTGCAATAGCTAGGGCGTGAAGAAAGGTCAGACGCTTGCTCTACACCAGTCCTGCGTAACAGTACTCATAGTGGGGCTTTAGTATTGCGGTGGTCACAAGGCAAGCATGCACGGTCTATACGAGGAGAGACGCGCTAATCGCTTCCGCTCCTACAGTGTGGGGAGGTCCTACTGTGGTTGGTTCTGTCCGCTATAGCCATTAGAATAGTGCGCTATGTTCACATAGTGACAACTGAATGGGGACGTCGCCCGTACGTCTGTGGGTGTTCTAAAAACTTTCTTCCATGTTGTTATTATTTAAACAATATGTTAGCTGACACTCAAAAAATTCTCACACATGCCACCATTTGCTTTACTTACGCCGACACCACAAAAAAGTTCTGAACGAAGTCAGCCTATATCTACCATGACTCTAGAATAGGTGAATCGAAAAAGTGCTCGAGCAGCTCGCACACACTGTTTACTACAATGCATCATCGGTAGCTCACAGGACTCATAAAAAGATCTTTAATATTTCTCCTTAAGTGGTCTAATTCCAGTGAACAATCTATTTTCTGCACAGTAGCACTATTGCCGTCTAGGATTTTGCGGGAAGTGTATAATGTAAACCACAACATTGCTGCATATATAGGCGAACATGTCGTCTCAAGGTGAATAACATGCATCTATAGCTAAGCAGTATAACTCATACACTTTTATAACTTCCGCTCTAAATAAATAAACAGTCGCACAATTGTTACGTTTCCTTGAAACACCAAAGTCCCTCTTACCTTTTAAAATTAAAAAGAAACGGATTTCAGTACGAACAAAAAGTTTTTACATAAATATGCTGGCGAAACTTGTAAGAAAGACTGAGGACATGCCATAGCTTCCTTAATTATAGGTATTTTTGCATAGACAAAAAATCGTGAGCGCAAATTAGATGCACACAAAAATGTGTTTATTGAGCGTACTAGAAAGACAAGAAAGTGTTTTCACTAATAATAAACTTTTGATTTGTAGATTCCCAAATATCTTTTGCGAAACGCTCGTTCTAAGATGTATAGCACAACATTAGGATTTGACATAATATTTTTCTGAATGGTTTTATGGGCTGGCTTTCCTAATAACTGGACTTCCTTGTGTTCTTTTTTTTTGTGTGTGTGTTCATGTAAGTGAAAAGTCATTCACTTGTTGGTGAAATCTCACTTTTAAGAAACACACAACAAAGCACGTAACATGAATGAGCCATCAATGCATAGAATGCGTTGTGAAGGTGAGGCCGTTTTAACTCCTAAAAATTATATTTACCTCATCGTAACGGCCAAGATTTAGACAGCACATGCTGGCTTCTAGCTTGCCAGATAGTTCTAATGTCATGAAAAATTTAAGCGCATAAAGTTTTGGAATTCGCACAAGCTTTTTTCTTACATCATCGCTACGTGTATGCAGCTTTCTTGAAGTAGACTTCGTTACTACCTAGCTTCTTGATAACTACTGTGGTGTGGTTTTCGGTGGTTTTTTAGACGTGGAGCTACAGTGATTAGCATACGTGTCAACACGATTAGCCAGTTTCTATTTAAAAATCATTTTTCCTTTTTAATTACAAGTTGTTGCCTCATTACTAAATGAATTCACGACTACGACTAAAAACAATATGGTTAAGATGACTAGGAGAGTCGACAAAGAATATTTTAAAGTGAGATCACCGCTATCACTGATAACCAATATTCACCCTCATAACAGTCAAATAAAATCATTGAGTTGAGCTATCTCCATGTGCTGATAAGCGCATTGCAAGATAGCTTCGTTTAAGTCTTCGTGCCTATAGCAGTTACGGTGGCAGTGTACAACAAAGGGCGCGTAATATTAAAATGGCAGCAGCAGGCCGTTGTTTTCTCATTCCCAGAGGCGATGTGACGCTCAGTAAGAGGTTCTGCTATAGCGCCTTAGGGAGGTTGTCTGATTTGCTAATGGAGTCTCTCGATGCCGTTGGATCGTGACCCGAGTCATAAATATGCTTTTCTTCTTTCTTTCTTTGGTGATGCTTAATAACTATAACTGTATAGTGGGCAAAAGTTTTGCATATTCCACTATCTATACAGATTGTAAGATTAAAGGACATTCTTAATAAACGATATTGAGGGTATCTGGTTACGTTAGCACATTCTACAATAACAGCCATTATGCATGTTTGAGAGAGCAATGCACTTGAAATAAACAGCTACACGGTTCTTTGTAACATAACCAACAAAAACGCGCTATTACTTTGCATTGCTGACCAGCAAATCTGCTCTGAAAAAAATTTGATACACAAACTTTAATCGAAGTGTTATGCTATATATCAGGTGTTCTATAATATGATTTTGCACAAACGCGGACACTGAAGTTTATATAACAACGTGGCGATTTGGGTGAACTGCCATTTGATAGCACACCAAAAAAGACGGATAGAGAAAGACGTAACACAGCGACTGTTTGTGTCACGTTTTTTTTTGTCAGTGTTCTATCTTGCGACATAAAAGTACATTAACAACTGAACTCTAAAATATACATGTTTAGCAAGAAGGCAACCAAAGGAACGAATATTGGATCGGTTTTTACCGTTCGAAAGTCTCTCAGCACCAGGTAAATATGTGATTACTCCGCTGAGTATTTTGATATGGTCGTACTATCAAAATGTTTTCAACACTACAGTAATGTTGCTACTGAACACGCGAAGTGAGCCGGTCGAAAACTATGGTCGTTACATTAAAGACAAGGGAACCTCAAAGTCATGGTCACGAACCATGTCTTGTGCCGTTTCAGGACTCGAAAACTCAAAATTATTTAAATAAGGGTTATTGCATGTATCGTTCGCAAACAATCACAGTTATCCAAGATATGCTTTCAGGCCATGGAGGAAGCATTGCTATCGTATAAATTACCTCTTTATCTAACACCAACCTTCATATGTCGGGGGAAAACGTTAGCAACAGTTATTACAATAGCCACTACAAGTAAAAACAAAGAAAAAACATGGTTATTAATCACAAAAAAATTCTGCAAACCTAAATAGCCGACAATTTCTGTTCAGAGGCGTGATACCTTAGCATAACAATAAAAAAGAAAGCAGAGCGTTTTTGTGCAGTGTCTCGCATTCTGGAAACAAAAACTTCGTGCTTCATCTACGAGGTTAACGGGAATATTTTGTACATTGTGAACACCGCAAAATTTGGCTTGTAAGGGAGCAAGACGACTATCTATACCTCTGGCGCAGCGCTTTCTTTAACAGGTGACGATTCGCACTGATTTTTCATGCTCCTCGAGTAACCATCGGTATTTTTTTTTACCATGCTGGAAGCCGATTCGCCTGCGTACCCTCCAGGCATGGATGGATGGCTGGATATGGCTGTATCCTTTAGATCAGGCGATGATGACTAGCACCACCAAGCCGTAATACTTAATGAACCAAAAACTAGATTTATTTTTTTCCTATAAATAGAGTGCTTGAGGATTCGTACTTTGCAGTGAAGGGTTTAGTTTTCACTCGTGTCTTGACTTTAGTCACCAATCAGATATACTCTTTCTAGTTATTAATACCCGCTTAAAGTCTATTTTGCCCTCCCTGTCCCTAAACCCCAGTGCTTTAAAAAACTCTGCACCATCATCTTGAACTATAGGTTGTAGCCCTTTACAGAACATTATCAAGTGTTCGGCACTTTCCTCTTCCTCTCCACACCCACTGCATAGCATGTCTACTACTTCGTATTTGGCCCGATATGTCTTTGTTCGCAATACTCCCATCCGCCCCGCCACGGTGGTCTGGTGGCTAAGGTACTCGGCTGCTGACCCGCAGATCGTGGGATCCAATCCCGGCTGTGGTGGCTGCATTTCCGATGGAGGCGAAAATGCTGTAGGCCCGGGTGCTCAGATTTGGGTGTGCGTTAAAGAACCCCAGGTGGTCGAAATTTCCGGAGCCCTCCACTACGGCATCTCTCATAATCATATGGTGGTTTTGGGACGTTAAACCCCACAAATCAATCAATCGCAATACTCCCATCTTGGCCTCAAACAGTAGAGAACTACCCCGAGTATTATCACAGATCCTTCCCTTGGCAATTTCCTGCTTAAAAGTTCGATAGATCTCTAGTGCGGACTTCTTAATCATGCCAATTCTCCACATATTGGTCTCAGCTTCCTTCACCTTCTTCTTAACCGATAATTTCTTTTTGGTTTGGCCCCCTGCTGTTTTGTAAGTATTTACCAGTCACTTTTCTGATTCCCTTCCTCCATTTTGTATCGACATTCTTCATGTACAAGTAGCTGAATACCTTTCTAGACCCACGCTCCTCCCCCATTTCTCGCAATTGCTTCTCAATATTTATCTTGCTGCTAGCTTCCCTGCCCTTCAAATGGTGTCCATCCCATATCACCTTGTACTCCCTGATTTGGTGTATTCCTATGAGCTCCTAAGACAAGCCTACCGATTCCACGTTGCTTAATTTCTAATCTTGCTTGGAATTCTGATCTAATGCGCAAGACCGCATTGTCGAACGTCAGACCACAAACCAAGACCTCTTTCCATATTCCTCTCACATCATCATACCTGTTGTAATTCCACAGTGCCCTGTTTTTCATCACCACTGCATTCCTGTTACCTTTAGTCGTCACGTATATTTCGTGTTCCCTTAGGCACTCAGCCTCATTCCTTATTCATACGCCCAGGTATTTGTATTTACCTGTTATCTCTAGTGTGACCTCCTGTATTGTAACCTCACTACCTTCATTGTCATTAAAAATCATGACTGCTAATTATTGCTTACAGAATCTGAAATATAACCCATCTCCATCGTACCGCAGATGTCCATCAATCTCTGCAAATCTTCCTTGTTGCCGGCCATTAGCACTAAATCATCTGCGTACATCAATGCTGGTAGTGCCTGCTCAATAAGGTTTCTTTGCTTGACGAAAGAGAGGTTGAAGCCCAGTCCACTCTCCTCTAATTTGGCCTCTAATCCTTGTAGGTACATCAAGAATAATAAGGGTGGCATAGGACACCTCTGCCAAAGCCCCCGTTTTACCTCTGCAGGCTTGGATACCCGTTTTTTCCACTTTATAACTACCTTGCTACCTTTATAGATATCCTTTAAAAGATTAGTGACTCCATCTTGTACGCCTAGTGTGTCCAGTATTCCTCACAGTTCCTCTTAAACCACGCTATAGTACGCTCCCTTAATATCCAAAAATGATAGCCTAAGGGGCCTGTGTTTCTTTTCTGCCATTTCGATGCACTGCGTGAGTGAAAACAGATTGTTTTCAAACCTCCTGTGTTTCCGAAACCCATTCTGCAGTTCCCTAAGCACCACCTCATCATTTATCTATGCCTGCAGTCTTTCTTTTATAATCTGCATCGCTATCCTGTAGACCACTGATGTAACTGTTATAGGATGGTAGTTGTTTATGTCAGCTTCGTCCCCCTTTCCTTTATAGATCATGCTCATCCTGTTAAGTTTTCATCCATCGGGTACTTCACCATCGATTATTGTTTTGCTCACTGCCTCTCTCAAAGTCTGCTTAGACTTCAGACCTAATGTCTTTTTCAGCATGATTGGAATGCCGTCCGGGCCTGTTGATGTACTGCTAGGAACCCTCTTCTCGGCCCTTTCCCACTCTTGTTGTGAAAATGAAGCCATTGTGCCACTTTATTCATCCTTGTCTATTATGGTGCATAAAGCATTTCTTTATGCACTTCTTGTGGTGCATAAAGCACTTCATAAAGCATACCGCCGCCGCCAGCCGCCACCTCGGGGAAGTGGAACAAGAAACTGAGTGACGCCGACAGTAAGTTGCCCGTTGAATCCCAACTGATGCTGTCTCGTAGTCATCATGGTTAAGCAGCTGCAGATGCCAATATGCAGTGAAAGGAACAACCTTCTTAGCCAACTATGTTTTGTGTGCAATAGAAATACAGGTTTTCTTATAGTTCCAAGTGTTCGTTATAAATAGGGTTATCTTCTTTACTTATATCTTTCGATGCGGTGCAACATTATTCACAATATTGTGGTGCATTTGTATAAGAATATTGTCGCAGTCTTAGTGTTATTAGCAGCTCTAGAGTAAAAAATAAACTAGTATATTACCCGTATTTCTGTAGCCGTATTCTAAAATACAATATTTATATTTTTACAAGTGTATCTTAGAAGTATATTCTTCTGTCAAAAACAAATATTTTTTATTATTGCTCATTAGGATCGGAATCGCTTGTGCAGTATCTCTACTCTGGAATACATTTTGGGAGCATTTCTGTCCAGCCCGGGCTTTAAACCACTGAGTACTTCCAACAATGTGGATGAGTGCTTTCTGTGAAAAGCAATGAACTTTTTAGCACGTCATATTAGGTATAGTTGTGCATCTGCAGTGAACATTATTTATTTTTGCAAGGTGAAAAATACATGCTTTACGCTAAAAGTAATCTGCAAATAAAGTTGAATGCTTTCCGAGCCAGAACTGCAGTTTGACTTCATGTGCAGCCAGGAGCAAGTTATTTCTAGGGAATAGAAGATAGCTTCCCTGTTTATTGCTCATGCGTCTTATATGTTTTAACCATTGTTCCAGCAAACGCCATCACGTATTTATATAGATAAAAGAAATGAAGCGTGTGCGGCAATTTGAATAAGTAGAGTAATAATATCTTAGCTCTTACGCCCCAAAGACACGGAAGAACTCCAAAAAGAAACGTTATAATGAGTGGCTCTAGAAATCTCGACCATTATATGTTATTTAACGTGCTCTGACATTACACAGGACCGAAATCATTTCGCCTCCATCAAATTGTGACAGCCGCAGCTAAGATTGAATACGCGACGTTCGTGTCGGTATAGCTGAGCAGAATAATAAGTGCTCCTCCATGGAGGACGAATATAAAAGTTTTCTTTTTGAAAGAAAGGATGCACGTCTTGCTAAAGGAAGTTATTCTTCACGACAGCTGTCGAACACAGGAAAGCAGAACATTGTCAACTGTATGAACAAAAGATACTGTTGGAGTAAAACGAAAGCATGAATGTGTTTGAGAGGCGCACAACACTCCCATCGGGAAATACGACTTAGAGGTAATAGGAGTTCAACGCACACATCATGCTTTCCTTTCTCGCTGCGCTGCAAGGGTGTCACGTAACCCGTGATAGTGTTATGTGGCCAAGACACACGGCTGCTGTTCAGCAGGTCGCGGATTGAATCGCGGCTGCGATGGTTGCATTTTCGATGGAGGTGAAAATGGTGAAGCCCGTGTGCTTAGATTTAAGTGCGCGTAAAATAACCCCAATGTGCTGGAAGTTTTATTATCCCGACACTAAGGCATCTCTCGTAATCGTATCATGGTTTTCGAACGTTAAACTACAGAGATGAATGTCATCATCTCCTTGTCTAAATCAGTAATCATGAATTGCAATTTGTACCCCGAGTTACTCAGCAATGCAATTGCATCAGCGAGTTACTAAGGTACTCTTCATTACCTCCTATCTCTAACTATTTCCATTCAAGGCCTCCAAAAATCTTCTGTAAGCAAGAAGTAAATAGCATTGTGGAGATGGTATCCCCGTGTTCTACACCTTTATTTATTGGTAATCTGTCGCTGTTAATATGGAGCATTATGATGCTATTTGTTATTAAATAATAATTCGTATTTATTACTAGGTGTCCCTTTTCTTAAAATCTAAAGTCTGCAATAGGTTTTTTGCAGAAAGGACTTCATTTTTCTCAATTATTTTAAAAGCGTACCTCCCGTAATTAAAGGCTTTATTATTCCACCTTTTTTACCTATATATAATGTGCAAAACAATACCTCTGTTAATCACAGGATGCCTGTGGCTACAAAAGAATCATTTCTTTTTTGACGTGTTTGCGTGCATTCAAATTTGTCGAATAAAACGCAGGTTTCTGCGACCATTCGCAGGGGCAAGCTGAAGGGTTGAAGGTCGCAAAAGTTTCTCCTTGACATGTGGACAAAATCCTGTTTCAGAATTCGGGAACACTAATGCAATGTGCGAACTATGTATTGAAAATACTCCACAATGGCGTATTCTGATACAAACTCTGCCCTTTTGAGAACGTAGTTCGGAAAAAGTTTCGGCTTTTTTGTTACAACAGCTATAGCTGACATGCACGGCGAATTTCACCGCCACATCACAGCTACGCTTAGGATACACACTTTACGTACGCCACTCTGCGAAACCTAATCCTTTACGCATGAGCGTATTTATACGCGTCTGCATATGGCCGCGTTGACAGCCGTTCCAATTCAATCGTAAAACAAACGGGCGCTGAACGTAGCGTTTACGGTATTCAAAAAAAGGACATCTCGGTGTTTCACCGAAGGACCTCGCTGCCTGTCACTGGATTTGCGAGATGTCACAAAGAAAACAGCTTTGGCGACGTTTTTATTATATCTCCTATTCTGAAGGGATATCGGCGAGTACCATCTGTCATCGAAAGTGTCAGCGCATCCCAACGCGACACATGAAATGAAATTTGCAGTGAAGCCGAGAAAATATGGACGGCAACAAATAAGAAATTGGTACGTAGAGTATAATTGCAGTAGAGAGATGTAATCTGAGGTTTCGCGAACTGAAAAAGACGAGGCGGATACGCAATAATGCCGTAAAATAGGGGCCGGCAGAATAATTTTAATGACCTCCGGTTCTTCGATGTGCACCACATTACGAGTGTTCCTGCGTCACACTCCTTCCAAGTGTGGCGGCTGTGGTCTGCAATGGAAGTGACGTTTTTTGTCATCGCAGCGTGTATGCAACGGCGGAGCAGAGGTTGTAGTGCTGGGCTGGTTGAGCATATGGTCGTGGGTTTGACCACAGCCGTGGTGATTGAGTGTATTTGGGGGTTAAATGCAACAGATATTTGTGCTGTACCATATCGATGCACGCTAAAAGATGGCCGAAGCTTCCGGAATTCATAACTATGGCGTCTTTGCTAATCATAGCGTGGTTTTCGAAAGCAAAAAAAGAGATTGCGTTTGCAGTATGCACCTCGCTTGATGAGGGGATGTTGCACTGATACCCCAATACTCGTTCTCTGGGGGCAGAAGTGCAATTGCCTGACTGAACCATACCGCCTAAAGTTGACTTTGTATGCAGTGGACTCACGTCAGCAGTACAGGTTATGTTTATTTGGCGCATGCCTCGGGCTTATTATACTGTGAACGCTGCTCTTTAAATACTGATCATTCAGATTTCTCATTTCAAAAGCACACACAAATCTGCATTAGAAATCTGCTTGATTGCTGGACCTGCCGCATAGCAATTTTACTTGACAATGATTACAAACAACTTAAGCGTTATTTACATTAGGTGCGAGCAGCACAAAGGACTGTAATAGTGACAGAATGAGTACTAGCAATAATACTGTAGCACGGGCTGAGAATGCTGGAGCGGGCAAGGCGGCACAAACAGAATGAAGGACTCACGGCACATCTTTCTTGTTGTGCAGCTCCTGGGCGTTCTTGTCAGCCAACGACCGGATCAGTGATCACTGTCCGCCGACCAAATTCCTTGCGGCGGCTCGAAATCGACGCACTCGGATGCCTGCGCACTCACTGAGTCTTTACGTGCGTGTAAAAGCGGAGCTCCCAGCATTCTCAGCAGCATCATGGCCTGCCCTGGCCACCATCAACGCAGTGCGACGTCACCGTCATCGTCACGTGTGACAGCAGACGGTTTAAAAGCACACGCCACATGCTGCCCCGCCAGCGGGCACGGTGGTACAAACAGAATGAAGGACTTACGGCACATCTTTCTTGTTGTGCAGCTCCTAGGCGTTATTGCCAGCCATCGACCGGATCAGCGATTACTGTCCGCCGACCAGATTCCTTGCGGTGGCTCGAAATCGACGCACTCGGATGCCTGCGCACTCATTGAATCTTCACGTGCGTTTGAAAGCGGAGCTTCCAGCCTTCTCAGCAGCGTCATGGCCTGCCCTGGCCACCATCAACTCAGTGCAACGTCACCGTCATCATCACGTGTGACAGGGGACGGTTTTAAAAGCACACGCCACATGCCGCCCCGCCAGCGGGCACGGTGGTACAAACAGAATGAAGGACTTACGGTACATCTTTCTTGTTGTGCAGCTCTTGGGCGTTCTTGCCAGCCATCGACCGGATCAGCGATCACTGTCCGCCGACCAGATTCCTTGCGGTGGCTCGAAATCGACGCACTCAGATGCCTGCGCACTCACTGAATCTTCACGTGCGTTTGAAAGCGGAGCTCCCAGCCTTCTCAGCAGCGTCATGGCCTGCCTGGCCTGTCCTGACCACCATCAACGCAGTGCAACGTCACAGTCATCATCACGTGTGACAGCGGACGGTTTAAAAGCACACGCCACCTGCAGCCCCGCCAGCGGGCACGGTGGCACAAACAAAATGAAGGACTCGCGGCACATCTTTCATGTTGTGCAGGCTGTTGGCCCATTTCTCTTACCTTGCAAATGTTACAAGACTAGTGACCCGTGTGCGATTGTGCTTCCGCGCCCAGAAGCATTGCTTCAACCTTTTTCTTCCTTACTGCTTTTACTTTGTGGCGATATTGAAGGAAATCCAGGTCTTGACAAGGCCATTACGGAGCTGATTCAGATGGTTCAGGAGACGAATGCGCGTTGTATTAGAAATGAGACTAGCCAGTCCAGTATGTCACGGGCAATGGCAGAATAGTTTCACACGATACGGTTGCTACTGCTGTGGTCGACATTACCGTGTGGCTACTAGTGGTAGCCACACGGTACCACTTGTAGGTTAAGGATATTCCAAACAAAACGATATTACAAAAATGGTTAACGATATTCAAAACATTCAACAGGAACTATCTATCACAGCGTGAAACAAGAAGCTAATTAACTGCGAGCACAACTTGAGGAGGGTGAGGACAGGTCCCGACGTGGATAACCTGCTGTTTTACGGCTTACTAGACGCCCCAGATGAAAACGCCCACCAATCTGAACAAAAAATTATCGTCATGGCCCGAGACAAACTGGATGTTCACATACCATCTGGAGACATAGCATGGGCACACCGCATAGGCAAATACATTGCAGGCAAAAATAGATCACTCATTGCTAAATTTTGCAGTTCCAACTAAAAAATGATCCTACTAACTAAGAAATCTGCTTTGCGGGGTAGTGTCGTTGGTATGTCAGAAGATTTTTCTACATCAACTTGCCATGCTGGTAAAAATCTGACAGAGTACGGCGTTGCTTTAAAAGTGCCTTTCAAGTTGTGGTACAAAAAACTATATGCAAACAATAAGTGCTACGTGTTTGATGCTCACACCAATTACCTTTGTGACGTGCCTTCACCACCAGTCGTCATTGCCGCTACAACAAGGGCGACCCGATTAGGCCGCCCTTAGTCTGCCACTAGCTAGGACAGTGCGAGGGGTGGTGGCTCACCATCAGTGCTCTCAATTCTTTATGCCAATGTGCGCAGCCTTATTCCAAAAAGAGACAGCCTAAGTGCTATATTTAGTGACACGAATGTGGATATAACTATGTTGACTGAAACCTAGCTATCCGAAAAAATTGCATCGTGGGAGCTTTTTAAGTGCCAGAAAACATTCACTATACATCGTTATGATCGCTCTGAAAGAATGGTAGGTGGTGTCCTCATTGCCGTGAACGAATATTTTTAGGGTTAGCTCTTGAAAATCCCATGCCTTTAGAAATAGTGTGGTGCTGCGTAACCATTTGTGTCTAGAAGATGGTTTTTGGCATTTGCTACCACCCGCCTAATTGCATCGGCTCTTTCTGCGAGGAAATTGATGATTGACTAAGCCATATCTCGGCAGTGTTTACCGGTATTCCAGCTTTCCTTCTAGGTGGTTTTAATATTCCTTCAATCCAGTGGTTTTACCTAGCCCGTTTGTGGAGCCTACTTCAGCTGAAACTAGTTGCTTTCTAACCACGTGCTTGAATTTCAATCTATCACAACTAGTCAGTCTTTCTACTCGTGTTACTTTTACTACATCATCCTTACTAGACTTGATACTGACGTCATTCCCTGATATTACATTAAAGATAACTCACTTGCCCAGACTCAGTGATCATGATGTATTGCATTTTTCAATCTCTGTACCGACGACTAAAAGAAGCAAGCGCTTTAAACTTTAAAAAAATTTTAATAAGGCTCACTTCGACACTACAATGAGCTTTCTACATTACTCGACAGCTTTTGTTTTTTGTACAGTGACGCGTCGATTACAATAATATGGGCGTGTTTTAAAAACAAAGTGTTGCATCTGATAAAAAAACATATTCCTGTAAGGAAGGTGTATCAGTCATCTAACGCGCAGTGGTACACGAGACACCTGAATCGGCTATCTAACAAAAAAGGTAGGCTCTTTCGTGCTGCAAAGAAATCGGCATCTGCTTATAAGTGGTCCGCTTAAGCCGCCGCAGCAAAAGCACACTCCAGTGCTTTGAGGGAAACGAAGTTTAATTTCTATAAAACCACAGTTTCATCGCAACACAAAACCAACCCAAAACAATTTTGGAATGTTGTGAAAACCCGCGATGATTAAACTCTAACTCTTACTGATGAGTCAGATGAGGCAATCCCAAGCAGCCAGTGTTCTTCTGTACTTAACATCGTTTTTTACCATTCAATTTGCCCCACTCAGTATGGCATCTCTTCGCCCTTCACTGCACCTAGTTACCTACCAATGGAAACCATTTTACTCGACTCTTCTGGTATCAGCCCTTTATTAAAAATTTAAAATGATCTTCATCGTGCGGCATCGATTGTGTCACGTCGAAATTTCTACAGGCGACTGCCGAATATAGTTTCATTATAGTGAACCTTATTTTCACGAAATCTCTCAAGAACAGCTCCTTACCCAGAGACTGGAAAAGAGGCAAGGTGGTTTCACTTCACAAATCTGGGGACACTCACATCCCTAATACCTATAGACCTATTTCCTTGACATCAATACCCTGTAAAATTTTTGAACACGTCAATTTCTCACATCTAGTGAATTTTTTAGAATCAAATAGGTTCTTTGATAGCAGTTAACATGGGTTCCGTAAGTCCTTCTTATGCGAAACGCAATTACTAACATTTCGCAATTATCTTCACGCATTTTTAGACGCTGGTCTTATAGTAGATTGTATATTTTTTTTATTTTGCAAAGGCTTTTGACAGAGTTAACCACCACTTACTCGTACTAAAACTCGGGCAACTAAATAGTGATTCCTTGGTTTTCATTTGGATTCGGGAGTTTCTAACCGAACGCAATATGTGAGCACTAACGATGCTGACTCTCCTGAAGTACCGGTGAGTTCAGGCGGACCCCAAGGCTCTGTTTTAGCACCCTTAATTTTTTTAATTTACATCAATGACCTTCCTAACCAAATCGCAAGTACTATTTGTATGTTCGCCAATGATTGCGTCATATATCGCATATTTTAAAGCTCTAACGATACGCTAACACTCCAACATGATCTAAATAATTGTTCAACATGGTGTAAGCTCTGGCTAATGAAACTTAACACGTCTAAATGCAAAACAATGAGAACTTCATGAAATCAGTCAGCCTGCCCTTTTTACTTACTTAACAACACTCCCCTTGATGCAGTACTGTGCTATAAATACCTCGGCGCGCAAATTACTAACAATCTTGGAAGAACCACAAGAAACACATAATGTGAAAAGCTAACTGTATGCTCGGTTATATTAAACGAAATTTTTCTTCAACTCCACCGAAACTAAAACTACAACTTTACATCACCTATGTTAGATGTAACCTTGAATATGCATGCTCGATATGGGACCAAGGCCAGGCTACTTTGAAAAACATAATCGAAAATGTGCAAAATCGAGCGGCCCGTTTCCATCTTAACAATTACCATAAATCTGCTAGTGTCACTAATATAAAACTAACACTTGGCCTTCCTCTCCTTTATTTTCGCAGGAAGTTAGCTAGTCTTTCCCTCTTTCAAAAGATCTACTATCATAACCATGAGTTCCGGCTGTGGCGGCTGCATTTCCGACGGAGGCGGAAATGTCGAAGGCCCGTGTGCTCAGATTTGGGTGCACGTTAAAGAACCCCAAGTGGTCGAAATTTTCGGAGCCCTCCACTACGGCGTCACTCATATTAATATGGTGGTTTTAGGACTTTAAACCCCCATATCAATCAATAACCATAAGTTCAAGTCCCGATACATTACACCAGCATCTTATATATCCCCACGTGTCGATCATCCTTGCAAATTTCATGTACCTTCACAGCGCACAGCCTCCTACTCATATTCATTCTTGCCAAAACACGTCACGAGTGGAATCGCCTGCCTGCGTCACTTGTCGCTATCAGAGACACAGGTCGTTTCCGTAAAGCACTAACAAACGCGTTTAGGCCTTTACCAAGCTGCTCCCCTACTGCAGTTGTGATTTATTGTTTGATTGCTACTTACTTTTTACACAAATTTTATTGTTTTGTTGTTAGTTGATATTTAAATATGTTTTGTTTTGTTACTTCGTATGCAATTTTTTGTCATTCTAGTAATCCGGTATGTTTTCGTTCATGTTTCTGCATCAATACTTTTGTATCTATTTATGAACATAAGTACATAATTCGATTTTTTGAGTCATATTGTCAACTGCCATCCTCTGGTTATCAATGCTTAATTATGGTGCATCATATCAGCGGATGAGTAAGTATACTTTTATTTGTTACTGTTTGTGCTCGTTTGCCTACACTATTATAATTTTCTTTCATTAAATATTGCTTTTAGCTTTATATTTCTTTGTACTGTATATATTTGTTTTTGCATGTATCGATGTACCTGCCCCTCCCCTCTATAACGCTTCTTGTATTCCCTGAGGGTATCAATAAATAAATAAATAAATAAATAAATACCATTCATATATGAAAAAGAGCGTAACTTCATCAAACGTTTGCCGTTTTCTGAGGATTCGTGCCTTCGGAGTGTTTTTATTTTGGGAAGGAAACCTGGCAAGATACCACTACTTGAAGAGGAGCCAAATAAGAATGACTGCCTGGTTATTGCAGATGGCTTTAAAATAACGTATTTCATGATGACTGAAGGAGCGTGCCTAGCTAGGTCCTAGACACTTTGCAACATTGTTTATATCTACCTCAATACTGTGTGTGACATCTGTCGCTTTGTTATGTTTCAAATATTTTCCATCAAAACATCAGAACAAAAGTTCTGTTGTGCATACTCGGCAAACGGTAAGTGTTTAACAGGGCAATAACGTTGAAGTAGCGTTTTAAAGACAGATACCTATGCGCTTATCGTACTCGCCTACTTCCAGTTTTTTTTAGGTAAGTTACAATAAGTTGGAGAAGAGAACACAAAACACTTTATGCGGGCGGAGAGTACTTTCATAATATACGATCACTTTTAGAGGGCACTATTTGTGTGAATGTGGCAATTCAGGGTCAACGTAACCACTCGACAAACGTCGTAAGTTTACAACCCACCTTCATGCTTTCTCTTGCTTGTCAGGAAACTGCTGTGCCTGGTGGCGTCATATATTACTCGACAGAAAGAAGGTCTATGAGGTACTTTTATTTACGAGTATCTGTCCCAAGGTGGCACCAGAACACGGCAGCGTGAGTATTGAGAGTATATGTTTGTTTTCCAGTGATATTCAGGTAAGTAAGCGAAATGTTGCCGGACCTGCTCTTGTTTGGCACCAACGATATCCCAGTCTGCCCGAAGCTTTTGTTTGTTGCCTCACAAAGAGTGCAATGCTGCGCAATTTTGTTTAAATTGTAGAAAGAGCGAAGGATCCCCCCGCCCATCCTGGCAAGAACGTACAGTACTCACGAATTGAAATAGAACATCTGATTTTTATATTAAGGTAACTTCTTGGAGCTATTGCTCGTAATAACCTGGTCACTAATTGCAATGTGGCCTCTAATTTGGGTGCTCAAGTCGAACTATAATATTGGTGTCCTAAATTTTTGTGTTTCATTTCTTCAGTACTTTACACTCGGTGAGTTACTATATGGTGGCGCTATAAGTTTGATTCATTGTCTGATTTTCTAACCACTAACACGAGTATTTTTACCTTAATACATACTACCAGGGTATCTAAGCGCCCATCCCTAGAGAGAACTTGAATGATGTAATGGTGAAGAGCACAAATTAAGTGATGCAACGTGAAGTAGTCAGAATGTTCAGTGGAAAGAATTTTCAACACTGGCTACCTAATATTAGAAATATAAATGAAAAGGAAATTCTCTTCCAACCTTGCCTACACCTAACTTTCCCTTTGATGAACACAAGGCCACCGACTGAAGGCCTCTTTTGTATATTATGTCTTTCTTTCGTTTACCTTACTTTTTTTGAAATTTCCTCTGGAATATAATCAGTGCAAGTTGACTATATATCATCCGTAGACAGCGTTCTCTATTGATTTCTTCCCATTTACGGACGCCATGAATTTATTGTGGCCGTACGAGGAGTTCCGATGCTTTACTGATACACCATTTATCATTTGCTCCTCTTTTGTTTCTCCGCCATTTCGCAGTGGTGAAAGCATGCATCCGCAAAGAACAATTTAGTCTTGCCGTGCGTACTATTGTCGGTGGCGCTCGGCGTAACAGGTGTGAGGACATATTGTGCGTGCTTCCTTGAATCGGAGGTCCCACAACGGGAACCTAAAACACTCCAAATTGACACCAACGTACACCTTGGAGCAGCGGAATGGGTGACTGTTCAGCCCTGACATGACCGACCACCAAGCGCTGATCGGCCAGATTGAACGCGCGGCTTAGGCTAAAGGGGACCTTGACTAAGACTCCTCCCATTGATATGACCAATACCATGAAGTACTATGAAATACCTAAATACTTACAAGACACTAATGCTCGTTTGCCTAGATTTATTGTGATACAGATAGTGATACAGAAACACGTGTATTTTCGATAGCCGTCATCCATGTATAGCCGTCATCCATGTGTGTGTGGCCAACTATACATATTTGATTGCTGATGTGAGTGGTGCATATCCACTGGTAAAGAGCACATAATTGATGGAGTTGTCGGGAAAACACCATGCGGTATATGAGTTGTGAACTTCTTTTTTCGAACATCGACCGCTCGTAATGCTCTTTACGGTGGCATTATAGATGAGTACGGACTGTACTTGTGCAAATTTGGTGGAACTGGTCTAACTTTAGTGGATGTGAGGCAGCAAGCTTTCTCTAAGCTCACGTTAATAGTCTGCTACGACCATTTAGTGCACTAATCATAGAGCAACAAAAACTGAACTGGATCGACATGAAAAAAGGAGAAGTGCTTTCATCACATAAAAAACTCTCATGGTTTATTGCAGCTGATGACCATATGTAGGCGCGCATTGGGATCTGCATTCAAGCGTCAGTTTAAAGTCAGTGCTTGCCATATATTTGTCTCGTACTCTATTCAATTTTCGCGGTTTCATGGTACAGTACGGAGAACTACTCACTCACCTTAACTTTCCTCTCCTGAAGTGATCAATAAAATAGGTTATTGGAGAGGCCTAAATAATGATTCATCATGGATTGATTTATGGCACAGAAGCAACTGGTAGGACAAAATAAAAAACAAAGACCACTTTAGTATCGGCGCTTGTCTGCCTAACGTGAAGAGTTTGGACTGATTTTTATAGCTAAAAGATTCCGTATGCAGAATATATTTCGAGATGTTTTTATATAGTTGATGGTAGGAATATTTGCACTTAAAAATACCACCAGATTGTTCACTTAAAGTGACTAGGAAACGCAAAAGTGATAACGAAACGTATCTACTGAACATGCAAAGAAAAAAATAATCGCTTTGGCAATGGGGTAATTAATGTAGCTGCTTAAAAGCAAACAAATCATCCAAAAATACGGTTGTACTTAGAAATCAATCTTTATGTATATATGGCGCTTTTGAATAAGACAACAAAATGAAAACCAACAATCAATCAATATTTTGGTCGGGGGGTGGACTGAGTCCATTAAGCAGCAAACAGTACTTACCTGTCGATTTTTCTTCTCTGCTTTCAATTGCACTAGTAGAGGCATTTCGACAGTTGGGGGCCCGAATGTCAGGCGATTTAGGTGGTGCTGCCACGAAAACTTATAATCGAGTGTGTGAAGTGCCTTTTTAATTAAATTTTGAATAAGTGCCAAGCAGTGTAAGATGTGCTATATTGATATCTCTCGTCGAATTGATTATTCGCGCGTATGAAGGTTTACCTGGTTCAAGACATTAAAATTTTTAAAACACAAGATCATAAAAAGAACTCTTGTTTATTGAAAGCCTAATAATGTCCTCGTATATCAAAATGCGCTCTCAACAACAATTTTTCTCATGGTTCAGGACGTGTTTAAATTTTATTTGATTCCCACCGCACTTGGCATGAGCAATTTCATCAAACGGAGCAATATGTGTGCGTAAACATTCATTAGATACGTTTATAAGTTCTTTCAATGTATCTTAGTTATTTTGACATGTATGAAGGGCCTTACAGACGTGCTAATTTTCGCTTATGTGTGCACATGACGCTGTTAGTTTCAATGCTTGGAAGTAGCGATGGGCGCCCGAGACTAGCTTATGGCTGGATCACGTAAGCCGTCATCTTCATCGTGCAAGCTTTGCCGGTGATGCGTGTTTGCAGGTTGGGAATATTGCCTGGTTTACATACAATTGAGCTAAACATAATCCGCAGATGCACTATTAGAGAAATAAGTTCAAATAGCTATTTATATGGGAAACATAGTCAATACTTCTGTCTGGCAGGTATGTTCCTTAGGACAAAGTCACCACCTGTAATATGAAGCCTATGGTTCTTGCTGTAGTTCCTTCTGCACAAGTGAAAACAGCCTGGGAGACCAAAGAGAAAGAAAAGTGACATGTTTAGGTGTTTGCAGCATATCGAGTGCAGCTCATTCAATTCTGCTTCTGCTCGCAGCTCTGGGTGAGCAAACGACAACAATACCTCCCTATTTTCAAATTTTCAAAGCTTGGCGTAAGCAGAGTTACAGACAACAAGTTTCTAAAAATGAACATGGCGATGTACTATATTAGTAATTAAACCTGCTAATATGTCCTATCGAAACCCTAAGCTAGGCTATGAGCAACTTCTTTGTAAGGAATATAGTCACGGACAAAAGCATGCAAAAAGAATGTGTCGGCACTACAGTTCTGTTTACTAAAACACCTCATCGCTGTATTGCTATGCGATTGTGCTTCGCTGCTTTCAGTTGTGTCAGGGTCTCGGAGATATGTCTGTGTGCACAATGTACACAAAACGAGTTCTTGCTCTCCCGGACTGTGGCGATATTCTCTTGCATTGTACAACATCTCATTCAGTTGAATTTATTAAACGCGCAATAAGCACAAGTATCCCGTGTTTGCCCAATAAGGAATTGTGCTTAACCAAGGACCACTTCAAATTTATTATTTGCATAATGAGCGTTGAACATTCTGGTTATAGTGGGTTTTTTCCTAAGAGAGCTTTTTCGGTGCGACAAAAGGTAGGGCTCGAATGAGAAAAACAAAACATTACTACTTTTAAACAACCATCCTTCCCTCCCTGCAAAAAAAGAACCTCACAGAAACACAAGAAACAGGTAGCCAATAAACAATGGTTGTGCCATATCTTACCTGATGCATGCTCCAAGGTGACAGGACGTTGATAGTTCTGATTTCTGCGAAATTCCTATGCACCTTGGTCATACAGGTTCACGCTTTAGGTTGAGTACACGCGTTGTCATTGGAATCTGGTGAGTCGCCCTTTCAAGCGTGGCTATCCCGTCCTGACGGCAGGGAACTCACGAATAATTACTGAGCTTGGTCACTTTCCTAAGAATGGCAGATGAGGCGGAAACCAGACTCATTATATTAAAGAGCACTGGAGAGCGCTGTTGTCGTGCAGATAACGGGCTGGTTACGGTGAAATATTGTGGCGCATGCATGGCAGCTGGAAAACAAAAAAAGAATGTCAAACACAAGGTGGTGTGGAAAATCGCCATCGCAGCATATTTTTTTTCTCTGAATAATTGAAGTAGACAGCTGTTTAAACTAAACACATTTTGGCGTCATGTGACTGCTTTTTACAATAAGTAAAATTATTCGGTTCATATGCTTACTAAATAATTGGCAAGTATTACTCAAAAAAGCACTGCTCTGCTGCTAAGTGAAGGTAATAACAAAGAATACAGTGAGAATGATTGCCATCAGAGCTAGTAAATAGCGTTAGCTCACACGCACTGCCTTAGAAATGGTAATTGTGATGATTACTTTGTTAATTCAAGTGTCATATTTTCGACTGTTCTGCAGAAAAAAATCTTGGTGGAAATGTAAAGAAATACTTAGCTATGTGTGTGCGTCAATTCTCTTTCTAAGTGCTGCTTCCATTCCTACATTAAGTGGAATTTTAAGGGCGATGACCCTAAAGGCGTGGGTCGGTCGTCACCGATATGCATGCATGCATGTAGTAACCATCTCACAGCATATCCACGGAGTGAATAGTGTAGAGTGGGGTGAATCTTCGGATGGTTTTGTCGGCAAACCGTGAATAAATCACTGGCCGCATTCGTCCATGGTCTGTTTGTCTATTTGACGCACAAATGTACAGATGCACAGGTGGACGCACGGACCAACACAGGAATGGACGCACAGATTGACGTACGCATGGATACACATAGGGACTGACTCACTGATGAACGGACGGGCGGATGGACGCATGGACGGACGGAAGCAAGAACGAACGGAAGGACGGAAACGCGAACGAACTGACGGACGCTTGGTTCAACTCATTATCATTAACTCCATGGATATGCTGTGAATAAGAATGGCACAATAATGAGTGATAAAAATTTAAAAGTCGGCATGGCGAATCACGGTGTTAATGGACCTTTATTTCACACAATCTCCAGCGTTATTACACAGCACAAATATATACATAGGTAACATTCCATATAGTGATACGAATGACGGATAAATTACAAGACATACTGAATAATGATATTGGTGCATGATATACAGTTCAAATCATTCCAATCATTCAACAGGAAATGTCGCTTGTGCAAACATTTCAACAAGCGAACTTTAGAAAGCTCACATCACATTTTTCGAAGGTTGACTGCTGTGATACTTCCTGCTCTTCGGCTATTTCTCACTTCAAGCCTCCCTCACATGAGCATAAGTATATGTTGTGAATATCTGAAGATACCTGCATGCATGCACTTTGATACCACAAATTCAATTGACAGCCATCATGCCAAAATGCAAGTTGTGTAGGGCCTGGACGGCTACTATATGCCACAACTTTTTTATGTATTCTTTATTTTTTTTTCCTTTTTCCTAAGAATTTACTGATGGTATTTCAACTGTGGAGCGTAAAACGTCACAACGGTTTGCTCTCGCAGGTCGAGAAAACTGAGGCAGGGGTTCAAATAATCGTTATTGTTGGATTACTTATACGGTAACTACGTAATTATTGGTGGTCATTAACCAAGGTGAAACTTATAAACGATAAAGGGTCGGTCTCGATTATCGTGCCTCTCGAAAAGGGTGCTCACGCCACCTCAGCCCAGCTTTTGAGGACACACGACAACACAGCCCGGTGTTACTTCACTCATGTGGGCCTAAAGTACTCATACCGAAAACCTTGCAGGTGCTCATTTGTTTATAGACTTTATAGGCTATTTAGCAGCCTGTAAGAACGAAGGACGCCTGTGTAAGCTTCCTTGGTCTTATTCTAAGGTTAGCAAATATTTATCCAACTTTTGAGAAGTTTTTATATTTATCAATGCGGAAATGACAAGAAAAATGTCCCTTCGGAAGTTGCAGTTAGTACCTTGTTGCTTTTCATGTGATACCAAGGTCGAAAGAAATCTCTCACTTGAGGTATCACAGGACACAGCGCACTTCAAGTATTAAGGAGCTCGATCCTACCTTAGTGCGTGTAATTACTGCCGAAGAACATATCGATGTATATTTATTTTTAATTGGTACCAGATATCATTATCTTCTTCGGTTTGTTCTCGGTAGTCTCCACAGCCTAGGTATTGTAGTTATTGGTTCATTGTATATAGAGCCCCGTGCTTTCTCACTGACCTGCTGACGCAGCAAGACAACATTCTGGCTAGCTCGCAGTCTTGTTTATCTGATTGTTAGTAATTTCAACTCCAGAAAAGGGCCAAATTCGAATATTAGCGCGAAGGTTCCCTGGTACGATGTGAGCTACGGCGTCTCCTTCTCACGTGAGGCAGGAGGTTGAATAATCGTTTTGAGTGCTAAAATACGGATGGCGTTTGCACGATGTGCAAACTGCAAGAGTACGAATGCATGCGGGAAAGAGACAGACTAGGTTCGCTGCTCGCTGCGATTACGTAAAGGGAAGTTCGCGCGTGACGCATCACAGTAACCGACCTTGTGGCGCATCCGGGGCACTTAGTTTCGGTTTCTTCCGCCCCGCGGTTTGTACAATTGACGATTGATATATGAAAATGCGCACAATATTTTCAATTCTTAAAAGCGCACTGGCAATAATTTGCGATGCAAAACTTTTTCGCCGTATAAAAAACCCACCCTGAAATTGAAAAAAAAACTTCTTGAAAATAATTTTCTCAACAAATCATTTTCGGATGATCCAAATAGTGGGAAAATTTTTCTACGTCAGTGTAAAATTTGCCGCGAACACGGCAAGTCCTTAACTACTACAATTCTTTAGGGGAAAACTATGGCTTTCTATGAACGCCCTGTATGTCACAGTGACTGCAATGCAGTTATAACAGTAATAAATGGGGTTCAGAAACTTTATTATCTGCTTAATGTTAATAATATAGTACGGAATATTTTGAACATGAAGGACGCAATTCACACAGGGTGTCTTTCATGTTAATTCTTGTCCATGGTTGGGCCATTATCTGTATTCATGTGTCTACTATTGCGATTGTCTGAAGTATTCTTTAAACATACCTCAAGTGTGAGATCTTCCAGTCGCAGATAAGAAATCTAACGTGAAGTAATTCTAATCTCATTTTTGCGAATGCAGGCTTCCTATTCTCTCATACAAAGTAAAACTAGCTCTGAAGGAGCTTTTATTAGCTAGATCATCTTCAAAAAGCACTGCGAAGCCCTCTTTATTGTTCAGGCTGATTCTCTGGCCGTCAAACGTTTTGTTTCCGCTACACCTGTTAGGTGCATATGAAAGAGGAGGTTGGTTTTGAGCGAAAAGTTCTTGCTGCCTGTGCAGTCAAACTTTCGTGCTTCATTTGGATGTGTTTGTGTTTTTAAATTCAGCTAGACCATGGCTGTTAGAGAGTGCGATGGCCCACTTGTGTTATTACTTGCTTTCGTTTTAACGACTACTGTTCTCTACTGCAGCACAGTTTGGTAATATACAACCCTAATCGCCTTTCTAGCTTTTGCAAATAAATTCTCTTTCTCAACAAAATGTTTTTCTATCTTACAAAGTGAATATTTCCAGTGTCTACTTACAGCGCATGTGCCGTTTATTTTGATATTTTATGTGCTCACAAAAATACACCAAAGTACAGCTTGTCGTTTTTGGTTGCAGAAAATGTCACATGCTCAAACTCGTACTACTACTTAATGTATCTCAAAGGAGCTGTTAATTGTTTGGTTATATCGTGCACAGCCCACAGAAAACTCGGCGCCAGCTGCTCCCCTGCCCACATTGCCTAGCATCCATCTGGATTAGCATCGCTCACTTAGTGCAGATTTGCTAAAGCTAGCTGGATTACGTAGGAAGACCTCACAGCTAGGTAGAGTTATTAGGTCACATGAGATTACGCAATTAGGATGTAAGTGATTGAGATAATGCCTTTAAAGTTTTCCTTCTTAAGATCATAGTAAATAAAGACTTGCTCATAATACAGCCGTAATTACAAACTTGCTATTTGGATACTCACTACTGACGACACGTCTGACGAAGAACATACTAGGAAATGGCTCCCTTCACACAGCCACGATGACAGTTCACTAAAAAAAATGTAGTTCTCTGTTTCACATAGCCAAGCTTCGCAATGCCTATCCGAACTTAGAAATGACTCAGTATAAATTGCAGAAGCCGTCAATAGCTAGCTGCTACAAGCTCTTCTGCTGTCCAAGCATTGCCCCACTAGTGCAAGCTACCCATATTTTTTACTGCTTATAAGCAGCCTCTCGGCGGGATTCACCTCGTGCTGGTGATCTTTTGTTCTACATGCAAGCCCAAATACATCAAAATAGGTGACAGATTCTCACATTCATAAAACCGTCTTACGTAGAAAGGCTCTAAGAGAATATTCAAGCCAATCATGGTGCTACAAGTATACTTCGCAAAACCAGATAATTAGAAAGGGCACGAAAAAAAAGTGCATTCAGCTTGGAGACTGCACTGGCTATGTTTAGTATCAAATTTTCTCGCTGAACCTCATTTAGGCACATCACCAATAGCCAAAGAAACGAATTCAAAGAAAGACATATTGTCACGTTTTTTTTACATGCCACTGCGGGTGGCGCATGACGATAGGCTCAACAGGGCAATGTCACCGTAGATGTTCAGACAGCCTACGTGTTTCATTGTTTCATTTTCAAGTGAAAGATTGATTGATTTGTGGGGTTTAACGTCCCAAAACTACTATTTTATTATAAGAGACGCCGTAGTGGAGGGCTCCAGAAATTTTGACCACCTGGGGTTCTTTAACGTGCACCAAAATCTGAGTACATGGGCCTACAACATTTCCGCCTCCATCGGAAATGCAGCCGCCACAGCCGGGATTTGATCCCGCGACCTGCGGGAAGTGAAAGATTACTATATATGAAATGTACTTGGAAATACACAGCGCATCCCCATACATGTAAGAAGTTGAAATGCCACCACGTTTAATATGCAGTGTATCTCTGAACACCTAATAAGTTTTGCACGACTTACTCTAAGTACTATCGCCAGCTCTACAACGCACAAATTTCTACAAAGAACGTGGTGTTGTGCTTCACAACACCACGTTCTGCTTATTTACAAACTACGATATAAATTATCAGTACAAAATACAAATCCACTGACAATCTCATCGGGTAGAATAACTTGTGCGCAAGCTCAACAATTTTGTGCCTCAGATTTTAATTCGTACAATAATGAGGAACAACCAATGTTAGCTTTAGGAATAAGGGCACAAACGAGCTTGCAAAAGAGTCTTGTTGCAGTGTATAAATGTTTTAAATATTCATCTAGTTTACTTATAAAAATCAATGAGAAGCGGAATATCAAAATGAAAGTGAACACGTGACACATTCATGTAACTATGTGAAGTAATTGAATGAAGTAAAGATATAATAGAAGCACACCAACTGTAAATTCCGGGGGCAGTTTGTAGTGCGCTAGCAAGTTACTGTTTCCGTCTGCTTCGAAGCACGTGCCTATGATCTGTTGTAAAAACTTATTGAGAAATGCTTGATCAAAGCGGTGGTGTTTGTTTTTATAATCATGCATGCCACTTTAAGAAATTTTTTTTTGCTTCCCGATAACATATAACTTCAATCTCGTTTGACCAACCAGATGCTGATAATATTGTGTTGAGGTGGTCCGCTCAACTCAAAGTTGATATAGTGAAAAAGGTTCACCGGCTTTTAGGTTACTCTACTTGGAGACATGTTTTTTCAAAGAGTTTATAGTTCAAAACCTCACTGCACTGTTTTGTGTCGGGAGACTGTGGAAACGCGCAAAACCTGAGATACACAAGAAAGCAAAAAAGCTACGCAGAACGTTCTTTGAAGTTGTTTTGTGATTCCTTTTTAGTTAATAATTGAATCACGTCAGTGTCACAGTCTATTTCCTCACGAATCAATTGTCAAAAAAAACTCCTCGCTTCAGTTGAAGAGAAGCGGTGTGAAAGGTACTTTTCGCATGCTTCATGGGTTTTCTGTCTGTTTTTCGCCTGGACGAGCAGTCCAAAAAGGTACCTATAAATGTGTGACACGGGAGGAAGGCGTTATGTCTACATGCATAATTTTCCTGAACACGCTTGATGAACGCGATCACCCCAGTGTACTAGTGCTTCTACTGTTTAACGTTAGTACACTGCGGTTCGTGGCATCGGGAAATAAGTGGACCTTCTCCCCAAGCCGCTCTTTGTTCGTGTGTAGGCCCGTTAGTATACTGTTTCTAGCTTACTATTAGAATATGCAGTGTTATCTGCATGCTGGTTACGCTAACCTGGTTAACATCCACGCCTTTCCTCTGTCTTGTTTCCCTTCTTTCCTTACCGCTCGGACAGCTTTAGAGACAGTGCCCACTGGCATGTCTATGAAGTAGAAACTTTGCACTGCGCTTTTAAACTCTTCTTGCCGTACACTACTGCAAGATTTGGCTGAGCTATTCATAGCAGTGCTTGAATTTTGGAGCATTTGTTTCTTTTTCAGAAGCCGGAGTGGTAGTTCATGACCCCTCTAAAGAGCCGTGAAGGTTGAAATCTGATGATGTAAGCCTTCTTGCTTATGATCGTGTCAGGCAGCTACGTCACTTTTCTAATAAAATATGCCTTCACTACCAAGGAATAACTTAATGATCATGCAACCGAATAAATAAACATGGAACCTTGTGGCCTGGATCATAAGCAAAGGGCCAAAAACTTAAATTACGCCTCCTTTTTATCAGGTGACAATACTCGTACGCACCTTCATTGCATCGGCTCCTTCATTAAGAGAAGCGCGCAGGGTGCGTGAAGCCTCGCTTAGCACCTTCGTAATCACCTTCATTAAGACAAGCGCACCGATTAAAGAAAACAGGCTGTTGCATCTGCCCTGTCCCTAATATCTTGGCAATCAGGGCGCCAAGATGCTTCCTGAAATAGCAGGGCATTCCTTCCTGTGCATCTTAACTTTTTCCTTACTTATTGCGTGCTGATTTGGAACTTATTTATACTAGGATACCAGCTTCACCCATTTGCGTAAACCACGAAAAATAACATAATGGCTGTCTGACCATGATGTGAATGTTCTCTCTCATTTTCTTGACTTTCATTGATCTTCTGATGCAGCATTCCGGAGATAGAATCAGTTCCCCAGCATTCAGGGCGTTGCGCAACAAGAGCGACTGTGCGTTCAACTGTCCTATTGATGTTTCGTCAACGTAACGCAGTTTTTTAGAACGTGCATAAACTGACACACCTGTTGGGTCACGAAAACCCGAAGACGCAGTGTGATAACATCTCATTGTGACCTCGTCACTTTCTGCACCAATATGTGCGCCAAAGCTCACTCAGTACTTTCCTCTCACCTTAAGTTTAGTAACAACGAGCATCGTTATTATTGAAATCAGCCCAGTATTGTAAGCTGCAAAGTCTTTCGGTATTGAGCTGTTTCTTGCTCTGACTGACCTATGTTTACCCTGAAACTTCGCCGCAACAACGTATACCCTAATTATGCGCAGTCTCTCACTGCGCTTTCGTAGTCTAAGTAACAATTCTTCAATCACCCTGGAGTTACATACTGTGCACATAAAACAGCAAAAGCAAGTGCATTCATTGTCTCTATATTCAAATAGAATAACTACGAACGTATTTGCGTATATAAAGCGATATTCTTGATCACTAGATGGTCTCATAAATGAGAATTGGGAAACACTATCGCGAGACGTACAAGGAAGAGACAATTGCACAGGACCGGGGTGCAGAAAGCACTAGCACTTCCCTCAACTCGACTCATGCTTTCAATTTTTCTATTACGTTTTCTTAGTCTGTAAACTATGCTAGTCTCTAAACAGGGCCATTTACGACCTCCTCATCGTTATATTAGGATATACCAGAGAGTGCCACTCATCACCCACGTTACTTATTGTGGTGCTTGTGCGGCACAGCGACGTGACTCAGTGTTGTGTGTAGCGACTTTGACGGGAGGCTCTGCTCTGAGTCACACATCGGCGAAAATTGCGACGCTCACATAGACTCACTCAGACTCACTCAGACATAGGTGACCAGGTTGATTGTATATTCATTGATTTCGCCAAGGCATTCGACACTGTAACTCAACCTAAATTGTTACACAAATTGTTCCTCATACCAAAGAATGCATCATAGGTTGGCCGGATATCCGTCTTTCTTTTGCAGCGTTCACGATAGGTTTGTTTCAACTTCACCAACTAAGCTTCAATGCTGGTTTAATCAGGAGCTTCCCAGCGTTTTGTGTTAGGACCCTTTTTATTTATACTTTATAATATTAATCTCCCCTTGCACAGTCCTGTGGAAATACGCCTTTTGGCAGGTGACTGCTTTCTTTATTACACTGTTAAATTTTTACTGAATTATTCTATTCTTAAGGATTCATTTCCTCATTTTTGTAACTAGCCTAATTCTTGGCGAACGAATAAGAACTTCTCCAAGGCACTCATTTAGTCATTTGCGAGACGTTCATGCCAGTTGATTTTGAGTATGGTTTTAACAATGTTAGTTTGTGTAGGGTGTTCGAATAGAAGTACCTTGTTATTCTTATGGCACGTAATTTATTATGGCCTTGATATATTGACCTCACAACCAACGAAGTCCTTAGGTGTTCGCGTTATTAGGGGCGAAACTCCTTAAGGCGTGGATCGCTCGTCACCTGCATGTGGGTTACATACATGGGTTACCACTACCAATGTATGTAGTAACCATCTAACAGCATATGTATGGTATGAATGATGATGAGAACGGCAAAGCTTCGGAGGCTTTTATCGGCAAACCGTGAATCATTCACTGGCCGCGTCCGTCCGTCGTCTGTCTGTCTGTCTAATTCACTTACGGTCGGATTGACGAATTCATAGATGGACAAACGCACGGACGGATGCGTGAAATAATGCAGAGACAGACAAACGCACCGACCCACGGAAGAATGGATAGACAAAAGCGCGGACAAACTGATGACTGCTTTACCCCACTGATAATTTTTGACTCCGTTATTATGTTTTGACTTTTTCATTGTACGCCCCATCCTGCTGCTCAGAAAACTAAACTTCTTACCTACAAAACTCTTATTCGCTCCATTTTTGAATATGGAAGTGTGATTTAAAACCGCCATAAATAATCAGACATCAACAAACTTGAATCTGTTCAAAAAAAATCTGCGCACTTTATATGCAAGAGATATGACAGGAGTTTCGCCCCAAGGTATTTCCTTCCCCAGCAAGGTCCCACTACAATTTCAAAGCGCCGCCAGCTTGAATGCCTAAAATCACTGCACAATTTCTTTATATGTTTTCTTTTCAGCGCTCTATATTTCCATCTCAGATTTTCCAGATTTCGAGCTTTTTAACCCACACTGATTTTTTCTTCAACTATAGAAGCCTGCAATAGCTGCCTGGAAATGTTCGTTTTTTATCACTTCAACAATTTTCAGAACCTCTTCATGAATATTCATATGTGCCGGTTGTCTTTGTTTGTTCCCCACTCAAATATATTTCATGCTTAGGATTTACTCAGATGTGATTTTACCAAAGTTTTCCCCTGCTGGGTACACTTGGACTCAGCTAACGAAAATTTTTATCAAGCGAAGTCACTTTGACTCAAGCTCACCAAACTCCCCTGGACTCGCTCCTACTCCGGCATACGCGACGATCTGAGTCCGAGTTAGTGGACTTCTTAGAGGTTTAGCCTCTTATTAGCTTGTTCGACCACGTTATCAATGACACTTAATACCAATATCTCATGTAATCGGTACTTTTATTTTTGATGTATTTTAATACTGTACCTTGGAGTGCGAGTTATGAGTAATTACAAATAAGTGAGAACATTTTTGTTGAAAGATGTCACGACATAAGATATAATGGTCACGAACACCTCTAAGATATTCGGCGGGGAGGTCGTGTTCATGGCAACCCTCTAAGTAATTCACGGTTTTGTCAAAATTTGTTTATATCATGTTTACTGATACTGCTTCAGAAAGGATGTGAGTAAGCATGAGTATAACTGTGAATTTACATAGGCTGATGATAATGCTTAATATGAGTAGACAAGAATACCACGTACAAGATAACGTTTTCAATAAACACTGGACTATTTTTACCTTTATCAAGTTTATACACAATTGAACGATAGCCCCATACGGAGAAATTTCCTTGCCCGAGTGTTTGCTGTAAGAGAATTAGTTGTGGCTTGTACGCCACCGATCTATTTATTTTTCCTAGGGAGCTTTGCTTCCGGAAACTCTCGAACTTCCACCGCGAACTTTTCATGCTTCGATTATTTTTGTTCAGCATTTTGCATACTGCAAGTATCCGTTTACTAAGATATTACTGATTTAGAGTAAGTAGGAACAGTTTTACGTATGCCGCGGTTGTTCTATTAGGCTGGGCTTTTGACCTTTCCAGTTGCATCAGACGTACCTTTATGGTAGAGAACATTCCGGTTCATTGCGCCATTTGTTTCATGTTGTGGGGTATATTTTCATAGACATCAAGTTGCATATACCGCTTCTTTTCTTTGGCAAGAAAGACCTAACTGAGGTTGTAGGTAATTTCCTCTAGCACTCAGATTGTGATATCGCCAATACAAAACAGTCTAAATTATTCCCTTCTCGTCAAAAAAGAAACAACAAATTAAATTTCACGTGAACAAAAAAAGAAGGAAAGAGCGATGGAGACCAATATCCGCTTCTCTGATAAACCCATTGGTTGATATGATTTTGGAGAAATATCTATGTAGTTAGACTCCACAGAACAATCACGGCCACCATGGTTGCAATAAACTTCACGTATTTTCACTGTGACTGAGTCTGTATAGTGTAGCGTAGCTTGACCTCGTTGAAGCATATTGCCAAACACTGGAAATAACGGGCACCATGGCTTCAATAAACTCCTCTCGTAGTCGATTCTCATAGCCAGTGCTCAGGTTTTCGGAGTCCATAAAACAATATTTGTTTCACGACAAAATCACGTGCTTTCCAAGCTACCGTCGCAGACACTGCGACTTTAGACACCAGTGCAACGCTACAGTCTTCACGTAACAAAAAAAAAGAAAAAAACGAAGCGCAAAGGTTTACATATAGCTCCTCACAAACTGTTCTCAGTAACACTGTGTTCCTTAGTACGTTGGCGATGCTTTTAGTTTTTATGAGCTGCAATAATGTCTGGCACAAAAAGCACGAAATCGGTGCATGCGTGTATTGGATCATGTGCGCCGCTGGAGCAGCGTTGTGTATTAACACGAAAAGTTTAATTGGTTACGCCACCGCAAGCGCACACCGCAAAAGCCTTCTCTGAAAACCACATGTCGGCTCCCACCAGAAGAGATGGCGCCTCCACAGCAACTTTCACTAGACCCTCTTTCTATTCCCCTGTCATTATTCGCCTTTGTACCAAGCTTGTTCCGGAGATACACAGCGGAGGCTTCATAGTACTCAACTTTCTCCCATACATGACTTTATAGAACAGCCGCTATTCAGACACGCAGTTTCAGCATGAATCCCGATCGAATGGTGACCTTACGTTGTGGTCGCACGAAGGGTGCTTCTTCGAAGTCCATTCTGGCTGAACGAGGGTAAGATATTATGTCATCTTGTGCAACTCTGCTCTTCACTATCTCGAAGTCTTGCGCGTTAGATGTGAAGCACAAACTTCACATCAGACGTGGAGTGTCCGGCAGCGATATTGAGTACTTTGCGATGGATTGATGCACTCGCCCTCAATGGCCCAGTAGTGTCGCGCTTTACGGGCACAGCACTGGAGCATCACGGAGACTCCTCGCTTTGGGGTCAGCTATCTGAAAGTCTCCGCCAGAGTCGGCGACATGTCTGTGCTGGCGGAAGCAAGAACAACCACGTGCATGAAATTGAACTGTGGCCACTGGCGAACAAACAAACACACAAACAAAAAAGGACACGCACACACGAGTATCAAAACCCTTTGTGGGCTCTTCCGGATGTAAAGCACCTAAAATGACAGGCGAAATAGCATTCCAGCTGGACGACTGGGTTCTTTACCAACCACTTCTGAATCAATTTCGTCAGTGTGAATCTTGCATACTGAGGACTAAACGTTTTTCTGTAGATTAGAACGCCTCATACTGAAAGAAAAAGAACACTTGGAGCAATAGAGTGGGTGATAACATAAACAATAAGTTGCAGGCATAATTGCCCAATTGTGTAGTTCTCTGTGTTAATACTGTAGCTACTAAATATATTTTCTTAGTAGTTTTGACCCTTCTGTAAATGATGTCATTTGGAGGTGCCAACACCTCCTGCCTAGGGCAAGTTATCTTTTCACCCTCTTTTCTTTCTTCTCATTTACAGTACAATTGGCCTAATAACTTCCCCTATACCTTCGATGGCATTATTATCTGTAAGATCTCATTAACATGGTGTAAAAACACAAAAAACGAGCCCTTAACTATACACTTCTTTCCCTTTTTAATAAACGAGGGTCTCGTACTGGCAGACTTGGTGTCTTTATGTTGTTTACGGGGGACTATTGGCCAGCTGCCAGTTAGTATTCAGTTCCCGTGCTACGTGATGCCAAACAGGCTCATAAAGAGTGTGCCACACTCGCTGCCATGGCTACTAGTGGCGCTGACTGACACTCCCACGTTTAAACTGACATAGATACCCAATAAAGTGGCTGGGGGGATAGCGGTCGTGGTAGCTCAGTGGTAGAGCATCGAACGCGTTATTCGAAGGTCGCAGACTCGGATCCTGCCCACAGTAAGTTATCTTTTCACCCACTTTTCTCTATTCTCATCTACATTACAATTGGCGTAATAACTTCTCCTATGCCAAAACGAGCCCACAAGTTTACACTTCATTATATATATATATATATATATATATATATATATATATATATATATATATAAGGCATCGAACGTGTTATTCGAAGGTTGTAGGTTCGATTCCTGCTCACGGCTGGTTATTTTTTCATCCACTTTTCTTTCTTTTTATATACATTCCATTGGTTCTAATAACTTTCCCTGTACATTCCTTGGCATTACTGTCTGTTAGATCTCATTATTATTGTGTTAAAACACGAAAAAACGAGCCGTTAGGTATACACTTCTCTCCCCTATATATATATATATATATATATATATATATATATATATATATATATATATATATATATATATATATATCATCAGATTTACTAAGCCCACTAAAGGAGAAAGGCCGCTGCCATGTTCCGCTAATCAACTCGATCCTGTGTTTTATGCTTACAAACAAAATGCCTAATCTCATAATATGCCCCCCTAAATATCTGTGTCACCCTCAGTCGCTCGCCTTCCATTGAAATCTAGTCACGATCCTCAATTGCCAGTGGGTATTGTGCCTTCTTCGCCCTACGTGTTCTGTCTATGACCATTTATGGCTGTTCTTCACTTTGACCATTATGCCCTTAACAGCCGTTCTTCTTCCGTGATACACTCTGCTCTCCCTTAGGATTACACTTATCGTTTTCCTTTTCATTTCTAGCTGCGTCATCGTCAACTTAACTTGAACCTCTTTGTAAACCTCCAGGTTGATTCTCCGTACGTAAGTACTGGTACAAATGCAGAACCTATGTTCTTCATGAGAGATAGGGGCAATATACTAGTCATATTGTGATAATGCTGGCCGAATGAACTCGACCCCATTCTTATGCTTCCACTTACCTTAATCTTGTGGTTCGGCTCCGTGGTTATTACCTCTCCTAAATAGGCACTCTCCTTTACATTATATATATATATATATATATATTCCTTGGCATTCCTTGGCATTACTGCCTGTTATATCTCATTAATATTGTGTTAAAACACGGGAAAACGAGCCCTTAGATATACACCTCTTTCCCTTATATATATATATATATATATATATATATATATATATATATATATATATCTTTCCTTTTTATTTTTAGCTGCGTAATCGTCAACTTAACTTGAACCCTCTCTGTAAACCTCCAGGTTGATGCTCCGTACGTAAGTACTGGTAGAAATGCAGAACCTATGTTCTTCATGAGAGATAGGGGCAATATACTAGTCATATTGCGATAATGCTGGCCGAATGAACTCGACCCCGTTCTTATGCTTCCACTTACCTTTATTACCTCTCCTAAATAGGCACTCTCCTTTAAAGTATAAATATATATATATATATATAGAAAGATCCTGCTCGTATTGTTATATCTAGCTACAATCTTCGTTACTTTCCATGTTGCGAACCAACTCAGAAGCGTGAGCGATGGTGCTAGTGAGTTGGTTTATTTTTGCAATGGCCTTCACATTTACGGGCAACGAACTCGACTAGCCGACACTTTGCTCAAAAATTTATCGTCATTATGTAAAAAAAAAGGCTCTAAGCATCACCTCTACTGTAAAAATATTTTTTCTTCATCAGAGCTCTACTAATAAATTCCTAATGAATTCCTCAAGCGAACCGTAAGAAAACTCAGTGAACAATCACTAACATGCCGTACTTCTCTGGTGCTTAGAAAAAAGTAATTCTTTTCCCCCTAGTATTTCTACATATTGATCAACATGTACTTGCGTTATAAGACACCGTTCCAATCGCAATTCAGAGAAACATTATGCTCACTCACTTCCAAGAAAACTTTAACATAGTTTATGCATAAAAAAGATCACATGCTACGCGATGCGCAAAATATTTTTTTGTCTGAAAACGCTGGTAAATCTTATTTGTTAAAATTGATAAAATGGTAACTATTCATGTTATTTCAATAATCGTGACCGAAAGGGCCATTCATAACAGAGCACAGAGAAAGCTAGAAGTGATTGTAAGATTCATATATCAAACTACTCTTCTACCTCGGTTGAATTTTAGGTGCACATACAGACGCTGTTTGTTAAGCTGCAATAAAGCGCCCTCCCCCCACACACTCGCGCGCACACACACACATACACCACAACACAGACAACTTTAGCACAAACATAATGGCGCTTGATAGGTAGAATTGCTGTACTAGTTCTTGTCTTCACGGTTTGGTATCAAATGTTTCTATATGTGTTCTAAATGTCCATATTTTTCTGCCTATGTGGCTCAGAATGTCAGAGCGACGCCCTCAAACCACGGCCACTTGCAGACACGGCTCATTTCTCGCTGTATGTCGTCTGTGCCGGAATACACAGTCTCAGAAAAGAAAAAAATAGAGTTTGGAAAGGGATCACAATGGCACATCTCGCGGAACTACCCACCATTGTTTATCGGTGAATCCGGGTGTAGCGAAACAATGACAGTGCACGCGAAATCTATGCGGCTGTTCTGTATCTCGCTTTAGTGCAAACACACGTGCATGGTTCGATGCCTGTGTCTGTTCAGAACATAAGGTCAGTCGTGTCCTGCAACGACGAGCCGTTTCTTGCAGCTACTTATAACGTCTTCTTTTCTAAAGTGCTGTGCTAGCGATACGGAGCTTTTTATGAAACATCCCCAGCCTGGTATGCATAAAGCGTCAGAGACGGCTCCAACTCAACAAACTTACTGCCAATTCAAGAGGCTCGTGTGCCAAGAGAAGATCCATTATATCAGCTTGCTCCATTTATGTAGAATGCCACTATATCTCAAAGCTTTGTTATTCCACATATTTGAGATGCCAAGCTTTGACTATTTTTATATTACGAATATGAAATGCACATCTACCACTTCAGACAGCTCACAAAGATATTTATTGAGGAGTTTTTTGGCTAAATGCAGTGTGAATGTGTCTTTGTCCCAGTGTGTACAGCTTCAGAGTGGTAGAGGCAGTAAAACGAAATTGTTTGAAAGAAGGGCAATATCAAGACAGTGCACAAATTTATAACAGCATCGCACTCAGCATGTCCCGAGCTAACACAAATGGCTCCCTTGATGTCTAAAGCAGGCCTCGGTGGTCTCACCACAAAACAACTGCGCAGACGTTTTTTTGTTTGGTAACAAAATGAGATGAATAAATTGCGTTATTATTGTTACGGATATTGCGTTAATATTTATATGCGTTAATAAGCCGCGCGACTACTTGGGGTTCATTCGAAAACTTGCCTCGCTTTTGAAAAAGCGAAAACATCGCTTTTTGAAAAACCAACATCGCTTTTTGATCAGATGAATTGCTTCAAACGACTCTTTCTGTGTCTTGCAAAGGTGTTATTGCAAACTCGTGTGATACCAACGCTATTTTAGATCCTCTTAGCGAGCAGAAAAAAAACCAAAAGCCCCTTTCGCCGCGAAGTTGCACCAATAAATGTGCTGAACACAAATGGGGAATTTCGCCGTTGCTGTCGCTTTCGTGCTCCTTATATGTATATGTAATTATTGTAATAAACTAGAAAAAAGAAAAAGGTGAATCACAATAATAAACTCGAAGGCCCCCTCTAAAGGATCCAAAACAGTGACTCCCCGCTTCGCAGCGCACTGCGTTCGACCATATAGCCACATGCATTGCATGCGCGGGCTTCGAAATCGAAAGATATTTATAGAAACCATTTATAGCTGGTGATAGGTTTCAAAGAAGATTTAGCACTTTTTCTAACACTGAACGCTCCCAAATTGTTTTTATTTGAAAAAATATCCTCGAGATGCCCACAAAAAAAGGCCCTTTTTGTACCCACTTGTGAAGTGGAACTACTATATTGAAAAGAAGCTCCACCCAGAGCTTGCGCCTGACACCACCGCAGGAGACGCAGAGGTGTCATTGCGTGCACCGCCGCTTAAATGAATGCCCAAACATTGAGGCGTCACAACCGTGATAATTATTAGTTCACTCTTACTCTGAGTATATGAGCGTGCCCTTTCCCAGCGTCATTTTTGTGCTTTAACTGGCAGCAGAGAGTGTCGAGCTGGTCGTCGATCTTAGCGTGGCAGTCCGATTTCATGCTTTAGTATTCACTATTTTGTCCATGCGGCGAAACCGTCAGTTTTTCTGAATAAGTTTGTTCTTGAGCTGCACCACCATGATTGACCGCAATCAATGTTTTCCTCAGGCTGCCTTACGGTTAATATGCTGGAATATTAAACTGATTGGTATGTAGGGTTTACGTCCTAAAACTACTCTGTTATTATGAGAGATGCCGTAGTGGAGGACTCCGGAAATTTCTACCGCCTTGAGCTCTTTACATGCACCCAAATCTGAGCACACGAGCCTACTGCATTTTAGCCTCCGTCACACATGAAGCTTCCACTGCCGGGATTTGATCACGCTACCTGCGGGCCAGCAGCCGTGTACCTTAGCCACTAGGCCACCATGGCGGGGCTAGAATTTAGAACTGCGTAACTAAAAACTCAATATTTCCAAATCTGCATCCAGAATGCTGTAAGAATGAATAACAGCATTGTTAGGTTTCGCAAAACACTGCAGCGAATTCCCTTTAAAGGTAACCCATATACGGCATAGAAAAGGGCTGCTTTCGATTGGCAACATTACTAAAATTTTGTTCTAATTCGCTTCCTCACCGTTCTCATATTGACTGTTTCGGCCCTCGCGGAACCTGATTCCATGACTGCTGCCCGCTAGCTGAGGTGAGTTCGAGACCTCTGCTATGGAGAAAGTGCACCCGTAGACGAAATGTCGGGATGGGTGAGTGGCGATTACGGTCACATTTAACTGCATCGCCGTGCCATTTGACGTCTGACGAGACATCGCAGTGTACGTGCGCGTCATATCGCGCTGTTAGGAGGGGCGTAGCCAGACGGTGGCACACCGGGCACGTGCAACCCTCGCCCCCGAAATTTTTTTTGAGATGACAGAGAGAGCAAAAAATGGCCACGTTAAGGGGGGTGGGGAGCGCTCCCGAAATCAATGTGGTGCCCCCTCCCCGAAAAAAATTTCTGGCTACGGGCCTGGCTCGTAGCTATGTCTTTTTTACTCACTTGCAGTTGGCTAGCTGATTACATGAACGTTTTATGGCAGCTCTAAAACTGGGGGCTCTTACTAGTCTCGTGCCACGGCTTCCTTCGCCTCTACGCTAGTATCAGGCGGGTGAAGCTGAAACACCCTTCCCACATGTCCCAATGTTTTAAAGCAGGCATATAAATGTCAACTGATCGGTTAGGTGATTACAACACATTGAAATGAATGATAGATCAAAGGTTAATTCGATGACCAAGTAATGATAAATAAATAATAAACTTATTGAACCATCTCTGCCATAAGGCTCAATCGTCTCCTATTTTTTACTTGCTTACCATGCCACTAAGCGCCACAGCAAACCTTCTCCACTTTGTATAGAATTTCTTAGCAGCCATAAACTAGCTTCTGCAGCAATATGTCGGGAGCGAACATCTTGTACCAGCAGCTATTTCGGGCACATTCCCGTGACCCTGCTTGACCCAAGAGGCGTACTCTTGCACACAGGGAGCTCATCGTTTGGATATCAGGCATAATCTAGCGGCGGTTGATGAATGCTGCGCTTGTTCGGGAAGGCCGTCTCGCTAGGGTGGGTACTTTCTGCCCCGTCGGCAGCACTGCCTAATGGAGATATAAATGGGGACGGAGATTGTTTGGCCTGACGGGAAGTGGCACCACTGCCTGGACAGTATTGTTGGCAAAAAAACGCGGGTTATTAGGAAACCGAGTTCGAAAGGCTCAGTAAGCCAGAGATTTGCTAGGAATCTATATGCAATTCAATATCGGGGAGTATTGCGCCTAAAGTAGATGGCACAATTGCTTCTCAAGTGGCAGTGCGCAAATATAGACTGGATGGAAGTAAACTTTCTTGTCACATAAGAGCACCAAGTACACCCTCTTCAAATATTTTAATGCTTGGAGAGCGCTCGCTGTTGCAGAGAGATTGACGATTTTCAGAATGCGAGCATGGAGACAGTGTTGCCAATGGTGCCTAGAAGAACGTTTGAATGAATTTATTGATTGTGTACCGTTCTTTATTAACAAACCAGTCGCTCTTCTTGAGTGGTATACACTTCCCTGCGAGCAATCAGTATAATTTTGCATTGTTTGTCTATGAACTTTATCACCAAGACAGTACTTACATTTCCTTCAATGACTGGCTAAGCTTGTTGGATACAATGTATCTGCCATCTCAACTGACTCAACATCAGTCACTTTCGTTTATTTATCTCTACTGATTAGCGTTCATGTAAAGTATTGCACTAAAGGCAAAAACTGTAAATAATGTCTCCGATAACTTCCTTGGCGTCCGTTTGTGATCACTTCTAGTAAAGTGGACCTAGCAAAGAAACGAAACCTCGGCCCTTGGTCTCCTGTTTCGTTTACTTGTTGAATACAAAACGTTTAGGTTATTGTAGACGGGCTGAAGTAGCACTAAAAACTGTTAACACCGCGTGAAGCAGAAGCCGTTTTTTAGGAGAGTCACTAACAAAGGAACCATTTTTCGATGAAAAAGTGATCTTGGGACACGCAATAATGCCTAGCATTAACAAATCGGCCAGGATTTGGCTACAAATTGGCGCGGCCTAGAGTTCATCACGGTGCATGGCACCTGACTGTTACTCAATGCAACCTACAAAACAATAAATCTCTAGTTAAATGTCAAACTTGGTTGCACAACTTCTTCTATTCTTCTTCTGCCCGAACCCCATTATTCACTGTCGTACTTTTTGAGACTGGCATGTAAATACACGGCAGTTATTTATTTCCATACTATCTGTGAATAATTGCATGCTTTCATCTAAAACCGACACACAGGAAGTTCTGAATTGCAATGTTTTTTTCCATACATCACTGGTAAAGCTGGGGATAAATGATTGGCTCAGGCATTATTGTATGCATTTACTTATTGGAATTAGTAAGCAGCTGAACTGGGTAGGATATCCCAATTCAATATTCTTACCACTTGTATGGTTATTTAGTGCACAAAGATAGCTTTTTCGATGATTTTGCGTACTTGATTCAAATTTATTATATTTGTAGAAGAAGTGCGTCGGTGGACTGAAGCTTTAAGTATACATTAAAGAAGTGAACGAAGAGTGGCGGGCTCTAATATGTAACGTGGGCACCAATACGGAACACATCTCTGCACACGACCTGCATCTCGCGCATGGTTGCTCATTTTTCAGAATATAAAAAAACGTGTTCCTCTCTATTTCTCTCTGCGACAACCAGTCCGTTCGTAGCGCTTATTTATTGCGCTTCATTACTGCTATTTCACAATATTCTGCCTTAGAATGCAATGCATTGTTTTTGTTTTGTGTTTATATTCCTCCCTTTAATGACCCGCAAGTGAGGGTTACAGTATTTATAAATAAATAAATAAAAATTTAACCATGAGCCTGAAGGTATTAGAAGAACAGGGTGTAGCACACATGAGAGGTATTCACAGATCATAGTATGTTTTTCAGTAGTCTTCAAGAAAAAGAAGTTTAAGAATGTTATAACCATACTGTAGCCATTTGAGGGGCAAAAAAAATTAGCCAAGGGTCACACTTAGGACGATGCAGCAAGCTATGAAAAGTAAAAGGATATGTATAACCTTAAGAACAGGGTTGCCACTGACTTTCAAGAAAAATCATTAGACAATGTGTGAAAAGATGCCAAAGTCGTCATTTTTCTTCAAATTTCGACAAAAAAGTAACTACGTACATTGAATATCTGTGGCACGAATAGGAAAAATTATACCGATTATGTATAGCCACGTAAAATACCATTCATAACCCCTAAACTACAGTGAAAATTTTCAATGACAGTCACATCAACCACTTCATCATGGAAGGATTGGTTGCTTGGAGTCACATCACCTGCTTCACAAGCGCAACACAGAGAAAGGGCATGCTCACACCAGCAGCGTCTTTTAATGCTATATCATCTCATAATGAACGTTTGTGGTGGTTTGAGTTGTAGCAAATACAGAGCGAAGCAATCACTTAAAAAACAGAGATACAACGGGCATAGCCTTCCTAATGACTTAGATGATGTCATTGCAGCGAAATCATGTGTCGCATATTAGAACAACCTAATTAAATAATGGTAATAAGTTTGAAAGTACTCCATAACCTTGATTTATTGATTTGTGGGGTTTAACATCGCAAAATCACCATATGATTATGAGAGACGCTCCATAACCTTCGCAATGCCCGCACCACGCTTTATGTGCGGTCTTGCTTATATTACTTATCCGCATCTGTGCGATTTGGAAAAGCTGTCCAATGAAGCCTACTTCTTTTCCGGCCCGAAAAGAACTTACTAACAAATTTAGGGTCTTCATACCAAATTAGAGGGCAATGCAGCAGTGAAGAAGCTGACAGGCTATTCAGGACTGTTGATGCTCTGGTCGGAACACGCAGCCTAATCATTACCTCGGTACTTCGGAAGCGAAACATTAGAGAAGCATGAACTCTTAAAGCACCTAGAAACTCAGTATACTACCAGCAGCTTGAGGCACGTGAAGAAGTTTTCTGACCTAAATTTTGCTGTGAGGTTTCTGGCAGATTCTCGACTTCCTTGCTGCTGTACTACCCTCAAACTAGGTATGTAGAGCTTAGATTTGTTATAAGGACTCTTTTTTGGAGCACCAGTCCTTGAACAATATAAGTGTAATAACAGCATGAACTTAGTGAATCAGTGTGTACTGCGCATGTCTTGTGTTCGAGCTAGCACCACCAAGTGAATAGATAAAGCAACCCACCGTACCTACATATACTCGTATAGTTTGTGCAATAAAAGTATTCTTGCAAAAGCTGCTGTGGCATTCACGTCGGTCATTACAGTGGTGACGAAGAGCGGTGATGCCCACGCTGGAGGGGCGGTTTCAGCAAGATGACCATTGGCGTTCGCATCGGCGAGTTTCACATTAATAGCAATTTTTCATTGAAAGACTACGCTGAACGTATCAAGTTATGCTGCGTAGCTAACAAGCTCACAGAAGACGCTGACAAGAGGGCAGCGTTATTAGGTTCCTGTGAGGAAGAGACCTACTCTCTGATAGCCACCCTCGTAAAGCCTCTTAGACCGCCGAACGCACACTGTCAGTCCATCGTAGAGGCAGTGAAGAACTACATCAATCCGATGCCCTCCGAACTGTATGCTAGGTATGTGTCCTCCAAACGAGATCAGCACAACGGTGAGACAGTCACTGACTATGTTACTGCTTTACTCAAGCTGGCCGAGAACTGCGGATTCAACGACAAACAACTTCCGCTTGACATTATGCTCAGAGGCTGCTTAGTTTTTGGGATCGCCGACAGCATAGTGCAGCAGCACCTGTTCGCCGAGAAGAACCTGACCTTTGCGACAGCTTATGACCTGGCCATCACAGTCGAAAATGCGGCAAGACATCAAAGAGCTATCAGAAGTCAGCGTCAGGAAAGCCCAGATGTCACGGCCGAGATAGGCATGCAACGTCTGAAGAAGGGGCAAGAGGAAAAGGCGTCAGACACGCAGTCTTAACAACGATGTTTCGGTGCTCGGGCAACCACGCCGCTTATCGCTGCAAGTTTAAAAGCGCAGTATGCTTGAACTGTTCCGGCCAAGGTCACTTAGCCAAGGTGTGTCGGAATAAAAAAAGTGCGCAGGTGAACGATCAGCTGGAAGGTAACGCAAGTTCAGCGGAACCTGAGTATGATGACTTGCGAAGTACCAGCCAAGTAACCAGCAGTTGTCCCACGTTTGTGGTTACCGTAAGCATTGGTGGAAAAACGGCACCGATGGAAGTGAATTCTGGAGCAGCTAGATCAAGGTGGCAACAAGCATGAAGCTTGAGGAAGCAGACGCGCAGCTCGTCACGTGGATCAAGGAAGGACCAGACGTCATCGGAAAAGCTACACTGCCAATTAATTTAAAAAGCGGGACTGCAAGTTGCCACTTCTCGTTTTAAGGAACAAAGGTAGCACTCTTCTGGGTCGTGACTGGTTCAAGGCTTTAAACATTAGCGTTACTGGAATTCGCAGCATCGCAAACAGTGCCGAAGCGCTTGTCAAAAAATTCCCGGATGTTTTCGGTGAGACCTTTCCTGGTGCAGCCCTACCGCCAGTACATATTGAACTGACGCCCAGCTAAAGTTTCTTGAATGCCGCAGCATTTCTTTCGCTCTTAAGGATGACGTTATCACCGAGCTGGATAAACTAGAACGTCAGAGTATTCTAGAACAAACACAGTATGCGGAATGGGCCACTCCTGTGGCGATTGTGCGAAAAAAGGACGGTTCGCTGAGAATATGCGGTGACTACCGAAGCACAGACAACTAAGCTGTAAGAAACAATGTTTGCCCTTTACCTACTGGCAGAGAGCTGTTTGAAAGGCTAGAAAAAGGCCGTATTTTGTCAAAACTTGACTTGACGAAGGCGCAACAACAACTTGCGGTGGATGATACTTCACCAGATGTGCTCACTATCAACACAGTAAAGGGTCTGTACAAAGTGCGACGTTTGTCGTTCGGTGTGTCGGTGGTACCCGGATTATTTCAAAGAAGAATAGATTTATTGCTTGCAGGCTTACTGCAGGTGGCGGCCTACCTCGACGACATTTTGGTGGCAAGCGAAACTGCTGAGGATCATCACAAGGTCCTGAAAAAGGTTTTCAAAGAACTCTCGAAGACCAAAATGCGTGTGCACGTTGCCCAAGTGCCAGTTTTTTGAAGAGAGGCTGCAGTATTTGGGCCACCGCATAGACAGATGGGGTACCTACCCGTCGAAAAGCAAAGTCGAGGCCATTCACCAAGCACCTACACCACAAAATAAAAATGAGCTTCATGATGATATATGTTGTTTAATGGCGCAAGGGCCATTGATGGCCAAGGAGCACCAGGAAATGATATCGGATGAGAGCAATGGTTATGGTAAATGGCTGTAAAAGGGCCTAAAATTCTGCGCTCTAAAGGTGCGTAAGACATATATTTATTAAAATTATGAAAGTGAAGTGAAGCATGCCTGGTGAGAATGAGTCTTTAGTTATCATAACATCATAAAATAGGAGCGTTATATTAGCACCGATTTCTCGCCAGCGCCATCGGTCCCAAGGGCCGGGAGACAGGTGCTCTTTTGGATGTAGCATCCGCAGCAGCAGCCTCCTTTCAGAGGCCGTGCTACCGATCACTTGAGTAGATAACATGGAAAGTATTTACTTCCTTTAGTAATGCATTCAATGCATTATATTCAAAAAGAGGTTCGCGACCAATAAACATAGCTGGGTGAAGGGGTATGTGTTCCTTGTACGCTAGTGGAAAATGTTTTTTTCCTGTAAGCCTCTACTCCGAGCATTGAAGGAGTATGTGGAGTACGGTAAGTGGAAGGCCACATCTGTGACAGCTGGGTGGGTCACCCCTGGACAAAAGGTGTGAGTGCATGCTGTGTGTGTCCTATTCTAAGCCGACAGAGACTGACCTTTGTACGGCGCGTTTTCCACATGGGTGGCCAGTTACCGAGGTATTGTTTAATCAAGTGTAACTTGTTATGAGTTCGTAGATCCCATAACTTTTGCCAGTAAGCCCTGAGCTTTTTGCGTATGTTTGGTTTCAGGTCCATAATAGGGACAGCAACTGAGGAGTTGGCAGTGCTTCCGGTAATTGACGTGGCGAGCTGGTCGGCCAACACATTTCCTTCGATCTCGCGGTGTCCTGGCACCCAGCACACGACGATATGTTGCTTGGAAGCATAGGCCGCGCAGAGTATTGAATAGAGGGATATACTTATAGGGTTTCTGTGTTTTTTAAGATTTTTCAATGCTTTTACGACACTCAGGGAGTCTGTGTATATAACTACCCTTGGCGTATTCAATTCTTTGATGTGTTTAACCGCTACGAATAACGCGTAAGCCTCGGCTGTAAAAATGCTTGTGCTGGTGGACGAAACGCCGGCATCCGAAAAGGATGGGCCGACCGCCGCATAGGACACGCCAGTATGGGACTTGGATGCATCAGTATAATATTCTGGACAGTCATAATTATGTTGCAGCTCTAAGAAGTACATCCGAATGTGTATGGGGGAGGCATGCTTTGTGACAGCTATGAAAGATGTGTCACAGTCTATAACCTTCCACTGCCATGGCGGGAGCCGCAGAGCGGGGTGGCTGAGGTGGTATTCAAACAGTTGGACATCTGTTTCTTCAGCTAGGTCTCTAACACGCAGCGAGAAAGGGCGTGCCATTGCGGGTCGATTGTAAAAAAAGTTGAGAGCTGGACAGGTCGTTGATGGTGGAATATGCAGGTTGCTCACTGTTCGCATTTACTTTAAGGAAATATATGAAGGAAGAGTATGTTCTCTGCAGATGGAGTGACCACTCGTCCGATTATACATAAAGGCTTTCAACTGGGCTTGTTTTAAAGGCGCCTGTGGACAGGCGGATGTCTTGATGATGAACAGGGTCCAACATTTTCAGAGCGCTTGGCGTGGCAGAGTGATAGACTATTGCCCCATACTCAAGACGTGTGCGTATAAGGCTTCTATACAGATTCATGAGGCACTTTCTGTCGCTGCCCCACGTTGTTCGCGAGAGCACCTTCAGGATATTCATTGTTTTCAAGCATTTATTTTTAATATGTTTTATGTGCGGTACAAAGGTTAACTTCGCATGCAAAATTATACCTAGGAACTTATGTTCTGTGTTCACGGGTAGACGCTCACCCTTAACGACCAGTTCAGGATCAGGGTGCAAGCCTCTTTTTCGTGAAAAAAGGACACAGGTGCTTTTCTGTGGGTTCAGTTTGAACCCATTTTCATCAGCCCATTTGGATACCTTGTTAAGGGCGAGCTGAACCTCTCGCTCACAGATCCCAAGAGAACACGATTGAAAACCTATCTGCACATCGTCGACATATGTTGAATAAAAGATATTACATGAAATGTACAGACGAAGAGAATTCATTTTTATAATAAACAGCGTACAGCTGAGCACCCCACCCTGTGGCACTTCGGTTTCCTGTACAAATGTTTGGGACAGAACATTGCTCACTCTAACGCGGAAGGTACAATCAGACAGATAGCTTTCAGTGACACTGAACATATTACCTTGTATACCTATGTGTGAGAGGTCTCTCAATATTCCAAACCTCCACGTAGTATCGTAGGCCTTCTCCATGTCGAGGAACACAGATAAGAAAAACTGATTATGGACAAAAGCCTCACGTATGTGTGCCTCGATACGTATAAGATGGTCGGTGGTAGATCGGCCCTCTCTAAACCCACACTGGTATGGGTCGAGCAATTTGTTTGTTTCTGAGTAGTGGAGTAAGCGGCAATTATACATTTTTTCAAATTGTTTGCAGAGGTAGCTTGTTAACGCCATAGGTCTGTAACTTGATACATTGGAGGGATCCTTTCCCTGCTTCAAAATTGGAATTATAACAGCCTCCTTCCAAGAGGAGGGGATCACACCTGAACACCATATGCGATTATAAAGAGAGAGGTGCGTTTCTTTAGTTTCGGAGGGTAGTTCCTTCAGCATCGCGTACATTATGTTGTCAGAACCTGGGGTAGATTTATTACAGCAGCTGAGTGCTGTTCGCAGTTCTGCTAAGCAGAATGGTGCATTATATGCCTCATGTCTTGCAGATTTTCTTTCTAACTTTTGTTTTTCTATTCGTGCCTTGTAATTCTGGGAGGATTCGGTGTAGTATGAGAAGCTCGATATGTGTTCGAAATGTGTGCCAAGAAAGTTTGCTTGATCCTCCAAGCTTTCCCTGAGGCTATTTACTAGTGGAAGGGAATAAGTTTGTTGGCCCTTAATTTTCTTTACCTTATTCCACACTTTTCCCTCGTCTGTGTACGAGTTTATACTCAATATAAAATTTGTCCAGCTCTCTCGTCTAGCTTGTCGACGCGTTCTTTTTGCCTGCGATTTGACCCGCTTGAAAATTTTCAGGTTTTCTGCTGTAGGGGAATTGCGAAGCAACGCCCATGCTTTGTTCTGAGCGGTCCGTGCTTTCCTGCATGCGTCGTTCCACCATGGGACTCGCCATTTAGAAGACATGCCGCTCGTTTTGACAATACATTTAGATGCGGCATCAAGTATAAAAGCTGTAAAATACGTGACAGCGTCATCTATGGTCAGGGCAGACAGTTCAGTCCATGTCATGTATGTAAGAGTTCTATATCCTTCCCAGTCAGCTGAGTCAATCTTCCATCGAGGAACCTTCGGGGGTAGTTGATCTTTATTCGGCGCACTTTATTGATCTTCATTGTTGATCTTTATTGGCTCGCCACCATCATCGCCATCTGCCACCATTTTAGGGGCGAAGTTCCTTAAAGCGGCACCCATTCATCCCTCGTCGTAGTCGTAGTGCGTAACTAGTCTTACAGTTTGACCTGCAAGTTGGGGCCGATAGGAGATTTTTCCTGTGCATTGTTAAACAATAAAATTTCGCAACGTGTGCGTAACTAAAAGCCAAGTTCTCCTGTCTCTCATTCCCAATTAGCAGCCATTGGCATGTACTTTCAGCACTATCTGACATGAAAGGGTTCCTAGGTTATACTCGCTGGGCGTAACCTTCTTGGTTTTAGAAAGGTTTAGCGAGCGTTGGGCAGCAGTGCCATGAATACAGTGAACCAGTATATACCAAGAACTCGAGGTGGTTAAAGGTGGGAACTAGATAAGTAGCGCAAGCCGTAAGAAAGTGTGCGTGAGCCACATTTTGTTTAGTCCTTGGAATGTCCGCTGAATGACGGTGCATCTATATGCGGAATATATGATGAAAAGATGCGAGATGGTTGTACTTGGAGTGTTGACTAGGTGGACGGAAGGACGCACGAACGGAAGGACGCAGGGACGGACGCACGGATGGGCGGATGAACGCATGGATGGTCCCACAGACGAACGCACATATAATAAAAAGATGCGAGATAGTGGTACTTAAGGTGTTGACTAGATTCACTAACGGACACACAGAGAGATGCGTGAACGCATGGACGCATGGATGGATGCAGTGGCGGATGTATGGACGAACGCAAAGACGGATGCACGGATTGAGGTGCGGACGCATGAACAGACGCATGTACGGACAGGCGGATGGATGCATGAACAGTCCCACAGACGGGCGCACATATGATAAAAAGATGCGAGATGGTGGTACTTAAGGTGTTAACAAGATGGACGAACGGACACACAGAGAAATGCATGGATGAACGCAGGACGGGCGGATGGATGCATGAACAGTTTAACAGACGGACGCACATATGATAAAAAGATGCGAGATGGTGGTACCTAAAGTGTTAACTAGAAGAATAGACACACAGAGAGATGCATAGATGAACGCATTGATGGACGCAGGGGCGGATGCATAGACGAACTCAGGGACGGACGAGTGGATGGACGTGTGGGCGCATGAACAGACACACGCGCGGACGGGTGGATGGACGCATGGACAGTCACGCAGACGGACGCACATATGATGCAAATGTGCGAGATGGTGGTACCTAAAGTGTTGACTAGATGGACGAATGGACACATGGACGGGCGCATGGATGGCTGCATGGACGGATGAACGCATGGACGGACACAGCGGCGTATGCATGGACGGACGCACGGATGAACGTGTGGACGCATGAACAGACGCACGCGCGGACGGGCGGATGGACGCATGGATGGTCACACAGGCGGACGCATATATGACGAAAAGATGCGAGATGGTGGTACTTAAAGTGTTGACAAGATGGACGAATGGACACACAGAAAGATGTATGGACGGACGCTTGGATGACTGCATGGACAGACACAGGGACAGATGCATAGACGAACGCAGGGATGGACGGGCGGATGGACGCATGGAGAGTCACACAGACGGACGCATGAACGGACAGAAGCAAGAACGAGTGGACGAACGGATGCCTCGCCCCACTCTCCATCACTTACCTCGTGAATATGCTGCCATTTTTTCCACTCTCGTCGTCATCAGCCAGCATTCTTTACCATCGCCACCAATGGCTTGCCACCACTACAACCATCTGCCACCTTTTTTCCCTCTCAACGTCTCTCACTCTCAATGACCACTACAGGTTCCATAATATCCACTCTCATTTCCACCATATCCACCAACGATACCAGCATTCACCAACCAAGGGTTTCTTTTTTTTTAGTAGTAATAGTAGTAGTACTTTTATTTACAGTAAGCCGGATACAGAGCTCACTGCAGGGGCAAAGCGCTAAAGGCGAACAACCTGACAAAAGCCCTTGTCCCTCCGCAGTCCGTGAGAGTGCAAAGCTTAGACATCAGCACTGACAAACAATATATATATACAATACATTGGTTTCAAGCAACCTGCAATTGTAAACACAAAATTCAAACATAAATAGCATAAGAAGTCTACATAACACATTTTAAGATTTAGAGGTCACTCTCGTAAAAATTCACAACTAAACGATATCAATGAAACAACTCAAAAACAGGCACAAAATGCATGCGGATACAATGAATTGCGCTCTATACACTCGTATAATTGATATAGAAATTTATGAACAATTTAAGCATTTGCAGAGGCATGAGACTCCATTACGTAGTTTCGATAGTGTAGACCGGTGGTTATGAATCAGTTCTTAATTTATTTCTTAAAAGTCGCACTACTAGCCCTAAAGTTCAATTGATATGCAAGGGTATTTAAAACCTGAGGTACCTGGTAAGCAATACTTTGTTTTCCATACTTGGTTCTTGTTCTAGGAGCTCGTTTCTTTTGTTCTCGCAGACTGTAGTGGGGTCTTTTGGTGCAACTTTCTTCATATAGCTTAGTCTTTTGTATTAACTGAAGCAATTTAAAATGATATAAATGATCAATTCTGAGTATGGATTGTTTAATGAATAGTCGAGCAGTGAGCAAGTCTTGTAGATTTCCCCTCTATTTTCAAAGCAGCGCAATATTTTCTTTTGTATAGTTATTAACTTATGGTAATTCCCTTGTGATGTCGTTCCCAAGACTAACATCCCATCAGTTACATTAGAATGGAAGAGTGCATAGTACATACTTATTTTTAACCTCAATGGGACTAAGTGCATTGTTCTAAAAAGCAACCGACTATTCGCGCTAATGCGGTGATCAGATGATTTACATGTGTGTTCCAGTTGAATTCTTCCTGAAACCATACACCAAAAAACTTTTGTTCCCTAACATGTTCGATGCAATTTCCTTCGAATTTCACAGCTATGTTAAGCTATGTTACTAATAGGTTTGTTTATAGGTCGGAATATCATATAGGTTGTTTTTTTGCATTCAAGCGCAGTCCATTTTGCCTTAACCAATTTGAAAGATTGCTTAGATAATTATTTACACTGACCTCAAGTGATATTAGATTGTCTGATGAAAAGAAAACATTCGTATCGTTAGCGTACATTATAAGTTCAGGAGAATGAGGTATATCGACAATACCATTTATATAGGCAAGGAACAGTATAGGCCCTTGGGGGACTCCTTGGTTTAACTTTATCTTTGTAGAAATAGTGTTATTCAGTTTTACATATTGATAACGATCTTCAAGGTAACTTTTAAACAGTTGTAATGCAACTCCACGCACCCCATAACTTAATAATTTATGAATCAATTATTTGAATTGTATGAAGTCAAATGCCTTTTGAAGATCGAGGAAGAGCCCAAGAGTATATTTTTTGTTTTCCATATTTTCAATTATCTTATCTTTGATATACAGTAGAGCTTGTTCTGTTCATTTATTTTTTTGAAAACCATACTGACTTTTTGTTATTATTTGATGCTTATCAAAAAAGGATGCAAGCCTATCATATATAACCCCTTCAGATATTTTTGATATTGCTGAAAGCACGAATATAGGTCGATAGTTCACTAAAGTATTGATATCACCACCTTTATGTATTGCAGTGACTTGCCACTTTCAACTGCTCTGGAAATACACCGTTAGTGAGGTTGAGGTTGATAATATAGGCCAAGACATTATATATCAATGGTGACACCATTTTTAACTCAACAGAACCTATCTCATCAATCCCTGATGCAACATTATTTTTAAGTTTTCTGATTACTCTTTCTACTTCAACCGGATCTGTGGGTGCGAGAAAACTAGAATACGGCAAAGGAGACTTATCAGGAGTTGGAGCATTATCTCGCGTTTCATCCATTAAAATAAAAGAACCCGCATTTATGAACTGTTCATTCATAACATTGGCTAACCTTTCACATCTGAAAATCTGACCATTAATTGTTAGGTCATGTGTCCTATTACAACCCTTATTTGTGTTCGTAAGCCTATTTATGACCTCCCATAGCTTCCTCAGGTCATTGTAAATGCTTTCAAATAATTTTTCATAGTAGTTCTGTTTAGCCTTCCGTTTTTCTGAGTTTAAAACGTTTCTGTATTTCTTGTACTCAACTAAGGCGTCTGTGTTCCGCGAACGGATGAAATCATGATACAATTTATTCTTTATTTTTATGCGCCGGTGAAGATCACGATTTATGTAAGGCTTTCTGCATTTCTTATTTCTGCCACGTGAGCGCTTCTGAAGTGTAAATGCCGCATCATAGCTAGCGCTCAATAATCTCACGATTGTGTTATAAGCATCATCAGGATTTTCTTGTCTATGAACGGTGTTCCAATCTATGTTCTGAACTAGCTGAAAAAATTGTGCCTGAGTTTTGCTGTTTTTAATTCGGTGGAAAGATGTCTCTGTTTTCTGACCAATTTGAGAAGCGAATCGTGCAAGAAAGAAGATGGGCATATGATCACCTATGTCATACGCAAATACCCCGGATTTTATATACTGTGAACTTAAATTTGAGGCGCATATATCAAGGAGCGTAGCACTTGTTGATGTAATCATAGTAGGTGAACGTATAAAATTTGTACTTCCATATGTAAGTAAGAGCGTTTCAAAATCTTTTGCATAAGGATCATTGGAACAGAGGTCAATGTTTATGTCACCCATGACTATGCAAGGAGTATTCCCGCGAACAGTTGATAACACAACAACAATAAACTCAATAAATTTCTTTTTGTGGCCATGTGGTGGCCTATATACACCAATTACTATGAATGGGCCAACACACATTGTAATGCATTAAACATCAATGTTCATAACAGTATACTGATGAAGCAGTTTACTCGAAAGCGTATCCTTAAAATTAATACCAAGACCTCCACCTTTTTGCTGGTTACGACCGAGAAGCTCATGATTATAGCCTAGAAAGAACGGCGCATCTTCTTTATAAGTAATCCATGTCTCGGAGAAAACTAGCACATCAAATCCGATAGCTATAGACCATATAAAATTAGCAATGTCGTCGACCTTTCTTTTTATGCTTCTACAATTTATGTGCAATGCTTTAAAAAAGCCTTTTCCGGATTGAAATACCCTATTCAAGTCTTCAACACTGTAATACTTTTGGTTATTTACAAGATCAGTCATAGTGGAATGTTTTTCAATTTGTCATGACACATGCCACATCTAATTTCTAATTTTAGCCAGGCTTGTCTCATCCGCAATGTGTATCGCTCGTGATCCTTCCTCTTTGCGTGCAATGACTTTGCCACCGGATGTCCAGACAAATTTCCATGTGGCTTCTTTCTTTTATTTTGTATTGCCGGTGCAAGCAATGCCTTGCCCTTCTGCGTCAAATTTTCATTTACAAAAATGGGCGTTTTTTTATCATCCCCAAGCATAGAACTATCGAGCCTTTTCTTTCTACATTTCGCCAGTATGTCGTCACGCTTTGTTCTTTTTACAAAGTGAACGTATATTTTTTTTTACACCAGGCTCAGGAGTGGGAATCCAGTGGCATGTGTCAATATCAGACAGATCAACTGCCGTGCCGACAGCTTCGCTTATCTTCCTCACAACATCCACTGGATCATTCCCGACCGGCGCATCCTTTATCTCAAGATTGTTTAGGCGCTGATACTGTTCGAGCTCATTGCATTTTTGTGACAGTTTCTTATTTTTCGATTTCAATTCCAAGTTTTGTCTTATGAGCTCTTGCATTTCAGCTCTCATATTCTTAATATCAGTGGCTACATCTTCCACCTCACTGCAGGTGTCAGAGCAAAAGGCTATTCTGTCTTTAATTTCCCAAATCTCACTTCTGAAATCGCGTTTGAAATTTGCAAATGCCTTCAATAGCTCTTTTAAATCCTTTACATCTGCTGCGTCTTTTTTCGCGTCTTTCCCCGCACTTTTTGCGGAATCCTTCCCCATAGCATAGCAAGAACACTTCACTCAAAGCAAATACACTTCACGCTGTGTTCGGCAGCAGTGCACAGGCTCAGGAGCAGACTTAGACGTGAGTAACACCGTTTCTCGCCTGCGAAAGCAGAAGATTTGTTACGTTCCATCCGGTTCGTGCACTGCCGCCGAACTGCGTGGTCCACTCCGCGATGCCGTCTTTTTAAGCGTTTTCCAGGTGCAGGTCACGTGAAACGTCCTGGTCACGTGAAACTCCAAGCGCAGGCGCAGGACCACGATGACCAAAGTGGTGGTGACGCGTCCGTCTATCAAGGCGATAAGGGCGGTATCCGTGAGCCAAGTTGAAGCCAGAAAGCTGCGAAAGCAGAAGATTTGTTACGTTCCGTCCGGTTCGTGCACTGCCACCGAACTGCGTGGTCCCCTCGGGGATGCCGTCTTTTCAAGCGTTTTCCAGGTCCAGGACACGTGAAACGTCCAGGTCACGTGAGACTCCAAGCGTAGGCGCAGGACCATGATGACCAAAGTGGTGGCGACGCGTCCGTCTATCAAGGCGATAAGGGCGGTATCCGTGAGCCAAGTTGAAGCCAGCAAGCTGCGAAAGCAGACAACGTGCAGATGATTGTGTCATCTACCGCAAAATAACCAACACTTTTGATCAAGCAGCACTACAGAATGACCTTAATAAAGTATTAAACTGGTGTGACCATTGGCTTATGACCCTTAATCCTAACAAATGCAAATTAGTTTCCTTCCACCGCCGCAAAAACCCACTTCAATTTTCCTAAGAAATTGCTAACATGCCAGTCGAAACAGCCGTATCCTATAAGTATCTTGGTGTAACATTAACCCGTGATCTTTCCTGGCGAACGCATATCACTAACATGATTTCATCAGCCAACCGATCATTAAGATTTCTAAAACGTCACCTACGTCACTCACCTTATCACGTTCGTCTTGTGGCCTATCAGTCGCTAATCCGGTCCAAACTAGAGTACGCATCACCCATCTGGAGCCCTAACCAAGTTTATCTGATCAACGCTATCGAAGCAGTTCAAATCGTGCCGCTCGCTTCATTCATTCTTCTTATTCTTACGATGTCAGTATTTCATCCCTTAAAAATGAATCTGGTCTATTAAGTCTTTCCCTTCGCCGCAGAATTGCTACGTTATCACTGTACCACAAGTTGTATCACAGCTCACTCCACCAACCACCTTACATCGCTCCCGCCGCACGCATTTCTCCCCGCACTGGCCATCCACTTCAAGTCTTCCGACCCCGATCTGGCACTACAACATTTTCTGCATCATTTCTTTACCGCGCCGCCAAAGAATGGAATGACCTTCCCCACGATGTTGTTTCAATCATCTGTCCATCACGTTTTATTCAAAGTGTGTCAATGCATCTGCAATGTTAACCTGTGGCTTTTGTATCTTTCTTATACAACCCACCCCTTATGTAACACCCCCCCTGTGGGGTCTTCAAGGAAATAAAGTGAAAGTGAAAGTGAATGATTTGTTACGTTCCGTCCGGTTCGTGCACTGCCGCAGAACTGCTTGGTCCACTCGGCGATGCCGTCTTTTTAAGCGTTTTCCAGGTCCAGGTCACGTGAAACATCCAGGTCACGTGAAACTCCAAGCGCAGGCGCAGGACCACGATGACCAAAGTGGTGGCGACGCGTCCGTCTATCAAGGCGATAAGGGCGGTATCCGTGAGCCAAGTTGAAGCCAGCAAGCTGCGAAAGCAGAAGATTTGTTACGTTCCGTCCGGTTCGTGCACTGCCGCCAAACTGCACTGCCGGTTCGTGCACAGCCGCCGAACTTCAATAGGGTTGATACATTACTTTTCGCATATCGCAAATTTAACAATCCTGCAATCACGGAGAACTTAAAATTGTAGAACCTAAGCTACAATCACGCTTTCAAAGGGTTGGCTGTTGGTTTTCTTTCAACGTGGTTCTCATTATGCACCAATGTTGGAAGGAGCTATAATCAATGTCAAATCCCAAGTCTGAGCTGGAAGAAACATAAAGTTAGGAAGAACTCTCTAGCCAAAAAGCATGAGCCTAGGTGTCTTCGAGCGTCGATGTATGTCATATACACTTCCTCTTTTTCACTCCCAATATTTCTCAGAAGAATGTGCTTGTAAAGCTACCTAGAAAATTAATTATGCACGCCCGAGAATATGAAGATTATGGCTGGCAACTACGTTTGACCTGCCTTTGGACAACGTGCATTACTCAAGATTACATTCACTTTTCTGAAATTTGGCTTTTGCTGCACACGTGACGGAAATATTCAAATATTGACGAAAATCTATTCGTTCGAGTAAGCACCATAGATAACATACAAAACCAATATCTACTCACTTTCATCAGGTTACTTTTCGGTTTCCATTATCAAAGCAGGTGTATGGGCTTTTTTCGGACGACCTGGGCATATGCGTTTTTAATAATTAACAGCTACGTCTAATAGTGTTCAGTTGTGCAAAAAAAACCTATCCAAAAGGTTTTTTGATCATCTTTATTTTACTGTGATTAACGAATTTCACGTAAACAGCACCACATAAGGAGAAAATTCTAAAAAGCGATCACACCTGAAAAACACTTCCCTTTTATAAAGCCTAATGCCTTAATTTCAGTTTAAAAACTGCACGTCACAGAAAACGAGAAACTAGTATTTTCGTATGTGAACTGCCTCCTGTTGTAAACATGGGCGTCTTGTGCCACAAAAGCATAGTTGCTTTCCGACACAAAGCATATGGACTTTCTTGGTGGACAAAAGATACTCTGAACACAGTTTCCAACTTACTTTACAAAAACGTCTTAGAGTGTGTTCCGGCATCGTAAAGGCAAAACGAATCGATTTAATTCATATCAACTGTGTTTACGCTGGCAATATGCCGTTTTCAATGTGCTCGAAATCAAACAACTACTGTGGCAATACAAAGCACTGGATGCGAAGGTTATCTTGTTCACATTTCCTTGTTCGAAACTTGCAAATAAAATACCACAAATTAGGAACATTGAAGTAAACAAGACTGGCCTTGTTTCATAGCTCGTACAAATAAAAAGTTTCGTTTCATTTATACCAGAAATGGGCGTTTTTTTAAGCAGTTCGTTAAGAAAATGTGTTTAGTTACCTAGACACAGACTATTTTTCACCATATATATATATATATATATATATATATATATGTGTGTGTGTGTGTGTGTGTGTGTGTTAGAATGAATTTACATAACAAAATTGGTGCTCTTCAAACGTGATGTATTTGTGCGTCCTTGAAAACATGACATAGAATATGTTCTCCCTATTAGAAGGATTAGCACAGAAATAGTGTACTCAGGTCATTTATCTTACAGTACCTGGACTCTTTTGCACAGTATGTGCAATTAGCGCATAAAGATGGCAATATAACATGCACTCTGCACTTCAGAACATCATGGAAGTTTTTGTTCATGTGAATACTTAAGAAATAACAAAGTTAGAAAAATAGAACTAACAATGATACTACGTTATCAACGTTACATGACAGTTTTTTATGATACACCTTGCGAATGCATCACAGTATACTTGTTTCAAAACAAAATACGAATAGCCAAACTATCGTCAGCTGACGCCACTTAAACCTGAACAACAGGAAATAGTCACGGTTGTGTTGGTATAAAACTTTTGAAAATATCGAGTACGCTTGAATATAGTAAACTTATTTTTTCTTTTTCTTGCCTGTTAGAAAACGGAACTGAGCCGCAACTTGCATAATGTGGGAGATGTGAACGTTTCTTTTGCAATACTAGCTGTGATTAAGTGACGGAATGGAAAGATCCTGCTGGACAATGTACTGCAGTACTTCGTTGTAATGAATGATTCAGTGATTGATTGATTGATATGTAGGGTAGAACATCAAAAAACCACCATAAAATTACGAGATATGCCGTAGTGAAGGGCTCTAGAAATTTTGACTATGCACTTGGGGTTCTTTAACGTGCACCCAAATCTGAGCACATGGGCCTACAACACTATCGGCTAGTATTTTGCTGTAGGCTTATGTATTAAGGGTCGGCGTTGCAATATTAAGAGTTGGTTAAACCAAGTTTCTGCTATTCGTGATAATTTGCACTTGCACGATCTCACAAGCGGACCTTCAAGTAAATGCAATTTGAATTTATAGTATATTTCGAACCATACGTGGGTCATCCCTTCAAAAATACGAGCTGCATTATTGGCAGCGGTTACATAGGGCGGTGTCTATTGCTGGACTTTTGGAGAAACAGCTCCGATAACTTGAAAAGTAGAGACTTGCCAAGCACCGGTGTTTCCCACAGTTAAACGCTCCTTTGCTGATGTGTACGATGACAAGAGAAACTTGGACTGGCAAAGACCACAGGACACGCCGATAGCCCGAGCGCATGAGGTGCTTAAATCTCAAATATAACAGACGTAGTAAATAAGTGCTCGCATTATGCGTAGGCAGCCGAACTTTCATTATCATCAGCATCATGGCTACGGCAGCTGATTTGTTTGTCCACTGAATCCTGTCCTGTGCTTGCTGCTGTTAAGATAATAAAAGCGAAGCATTTCTTAAACTTCGGCGAGTTTGAGGGTATCTATGTATCATATATATATATATATATATATATATATGTGACGTAAGAAGGCAGGGACGGTTGGTAGAAGCAGAGGAGGAAGAAGTGCTTTTGGAATAAACATGGGGTATGAGCCAGGCCACGTCACCCAGTCATCATAGCGTCACACGAGTCGACAGGATGAAGACCTCCCAGCCACTTCGTCAGTGTCTCATCATCGACGCAGTTCTACACAAGACGCCCTGACCATACATCGACTACGGAATCATCTCCTAGCCGCACACAGAGACCAGCACCATGACAGAATCATCGACCGACCTTCCCATCCCCAAGTACACCGGAGCAGCGGACGATGGACCTGTACAGGACTGGTTCGACCTGTTCGAGTTCCACGCTACCGCTGCATCTTGGTCGGAACGGGAGATGGCTACGAACTTCAGCGACTATGTCACTGGTGAGGCATTTAAGTTTTACCTGATACACATATTCGAAAACGACGAATCATGGCAAAAGATCAGAGAAGAGATGATTGCCCGTTTTAACAACTACGACAAGGACTTCCTCATTACCGACCATCTGCATACAACCACACGCGGCCCTCGCAGTTCACGCTTATTTCTCAACGAACATAGCTTTCCACCTGGTTTCCCTTCACGAAAGCCGGTATTTTCAAAGTCGTCGCTCCAGCACACTACACGAGACGTTGCTTACCCACCTCATGCACTTCATTTTTCGTCTCGAATACGTGGTCCACCACCCGGTTTTCCATCACGCGGCTCTTCAAGCGTTCCTGACGCTCACCGTTTGCCTCATAAGGACACCATGTTCACTATAGACGACTTGACGCATCGAAAAAATACCCTGTCAAGCTATTTTTCTTCCGTACGGTTTCATGCATCACCGTCCGTTGCACACACTCTCGAGAGTCCAAACAAAACAGAAGGCTCAGACGCATCAAACGTCACAAGCTACCAGGCGCAAGAACCACTCACAGTGAACTGCGAAGAAGCCCTTGAAGAGCATAATGACGGCACATTACCAACGATGCCCGATAAGCAAGACACCAGCTCACCATGCACCTGCTGTCTACAGGACGCGTCAAACCTCGAAGGAAATGAATGCCCGATTCCAGAAGGGGCGTCACTACAGCCATCTCCTGAGCAGCACCAGCAAAGCAAGCAAAACGAAGTTCAAAAACTCAGAAAACAACGAGGGCATCGGCGAACGCCAACTTCAATGGAAGAGCGTTCACCAGTTGAAGAACATCAAAAAATAGGATCTCCAAACCAACAAGACGTCAGACACTTTCGGACAAAGAAAAGTCGCCAGAAACGCTCCCAGCGCCTGCTATTCCGCCGACTGCAACACCACAGAAAGTGCCGAGAAAGACGCGGAAGCACTGCTTGCAAACCGCAAGCACTCAGGCACTCCATCACAGTCTGTCGAGAAGCACGCAAGCAAGAAGCATCAGGATTGCACCATTCACGGCAGAAAATACAACCCCGACGACATCTGAGCTGCCGATGAAACAAAGCGTTCCAACCTTGGTCAGCCCGAACAAGAGTTCTAGCAGTACTGTCAGTATCTACGTGTATCCCGCTGTGTCCGGAACGCAACAGTCAACCTCGCCCACCAGAGTTGTTATAGAGTTCACCGGACTGCTTCGTCGGGCTTGAAGATTCAGTGAGATTGTGAAACTCCGACGGGATGTGAAACTGTGAACTTGGCCATTGTTTTGTTTATTCTCTTTTTCAATTTGTTGTAGTTTGTACCGGTGCCATCTTTCGGGGGGAGGGGGAATCCTGTGACGTAAGAAGGCAGGGACGGTTGGTAGAAGCAGAGGAGGAAGAAGTGCTTTTGGAATAAACATGGGGTATGAGCCAGGCCACGTCACCCAGTCATCATAGCGTCACATATATATATATATATATATATATATATATATTTATTTATTTATTTCTTTCTTTATTTATATATATTGCAGAATAGATAGGGTGCAATTAGCGAGGCCTGCAAAAGGCGAGGAAGAGGACCGCGGTTCGTGCTCGTGATAGCTCCAATTGGGATCAGTGAGCGCTTGACCTGTGTTCCTTTTTTAATAAACGCGTCGCGTACTCAATGCTCAACGCGTAATACCAAGTGGTGGAGAGTGCTGGTTCTCTTTTTCTCCCTGGAACTCCATAGCTGGACTCTAAATCCGCCATCCATCATGCCTGACGACGTTGCAGCACAGCCAGATGCTGCCACACACCCCGATCTCCGCCGCCCCTGTAGTCCGAGGGAGTGCGACCCAGTTCTATTCAACGGCACTGATGAACAGGACGTCGAGGACTGGCTCGCTTTGTTTGAAAAAGTGACTGTGAACAACCGGTGGGACGATAACGACAAACTCGGTCGCGTCCACTTTTACCTGAGGGGTGTCGCGTAGCTTTGGTTGAACGACCATGAGGCGGAGATTACCACCTGGGCCTCTCTCAAAATGACCTTCGCAGACGTATTCGGCTGACCGGCAGTGGGCAAGCTCCGCGCGGAACAGCGTTTGCGTGATCGTGCTCAGTTGTCAGGAGAAAGTTTCACGTCTTACACGAAGGACGTCGTAGGCTTTTGCCGGCACTTCAATCCGGCCATATCCGAAGCCGACAAAGTCAAGCATATCATAAAGGGCATCAAGGAGGATGCGTTCCACATGCTTGTGGAGAAAACTTCTCGAACCGTCACAGACATTATTTAGCACTGTCAAAGCTACGACGAGTTGCGAAAGGAGCGCATTTCCACGCGACGTCACAGTTTCGACACGACCAGCACGTCAGCACTGACCATTGGCGCGATATCTCCAGATCCGGTAGTATTGACGCACCAAATACAACAGTTCATCCACGAGGAGATTGCCCGCCAATTGTCTATTGCTCTTTCTCTCTAGCAATAGTCATGGACTCCCCTCCTCACTGTGTCAAACCATTGAGGAGCAAATATCAGAAGCTCTTCCGCCTACGCACCAGCCATCACCTGTATCAGAGCCGTTGACCTATGCCGACGTCGCGAGAAGACCTTCACATCAGTGCCATGCAGCACAGGCCCTCCTGAACACCCTCATGTCTTCTACGCACCACAGGCGCCAACAAGCCCACGAGTTCCGCTTTATCGACGTCCTGCCACCCTTCTCAATAATCCTTGGCGCACACTGGACAACCGACCAATATGCTATTACTGTGGTCTACCCGGGCATGTCGAGCGTTTCTGCCACCGCCACGTTCCTCGCCCAACTGCTGTTGAAGCCAATTACAGCTATGACCATACAGAGCCACAACAGCGAATGCCCTCCCACGCTCCTTCATACACCTCATCGTCTAACCGCCGCACCTCCAACTCGTCTCGATCACCCTCCCCGCGCTGGTGCTCGCTTTCTCCAATGCTTAGACGCAGCGCGCCCGTCCACACGGAAAACTGAGCACCGCAGTTCCCGAAGCAAGAGCTGCACCACTGTCGAAATCTACAAGGCCTCGTTCCCAACCTGCAAACGAAATCCCAATCTTCATTGAAGGTGTTGCTGTGTCCGCCTTAGTCGATACAGGAGCTGCTGTATCCATGTTGAGTTAAGCAAATGTGCCGCAAGTTGAAAAAGATTACGACTCCGCTTTCTGATGTTTCTCTCCGTACGGCGACCGCACGTCACATACAACCTTCCGTCACGTGCACAGCTCGTCTACTCATTTAGGACGTTTGTTGTTTGGTTGAATTCGTCGTCTTTCCGCAATGCTTGCATGACGTTATATTGGGCTAGCACTTTCTTTCCATGCATCATGCCGTTGTCGATTGTGCCCATGCCGAGCTTGAATTATCATCAATCTCGGACATCGCGCTTGCCAAGTAATCTTTTTCTCGTGTCGTCATCGCCGAGGACATGGACATCCCACCTATGTCGTCTGCTATTGTGCCAATCTTCTGCGACTTTGCTTTCTCTGCCGCCTTGTTTACGCCGTCAGTGAAATTCACTTCCCGTAAGCACTTTCTTCTCCCATTTGCTCTTATCACGATGGTAAACTTCTTCGCAAACATTTATGTCACGAACCTGCTTTCGGTCCCAACCACTATGTTCCGCGGAGAATGTATAGGGCAACTTGAGGACATTGATTCAGTCTGCCCTAACTCACTACCTGGGTGCACAGCAAGCCTCCTTGTCGCGAGCGTTAATTTCAATACCACGGCCAACAGATCTACCCCTGATGCCTTCCTTCCATTCATTGCTTCGGACCTTCCCAGAGTTCAGCGGACGCAACTCTTGACGCTTCTCAGCCGCTATCGGATCTCTTTTGATTACAAGCAACCTAGTTTGGGCAGAACAACTTCGAACGCTCATCATATAGACACTGGCAGCCATGCACCCCTGCGCCAGCGTTCATACCGCATCTCTCAAGCTGAACGTCGGGTTATTGAAGACTAGGTGACTGACCTACTTAGTTGGGAAGTCGTACAGCCGTCCTCTGGGCATCCCCGGTGGTGCTCTTGAAAAAGAAGGACCGTAGCATCCGCTTCTGTGTTTATTAGAGGCGCCTTAACAAGATCACGCGCAAAGATGTCTATCCGCTCCCCAGAATTGATGACGCGCTCGACTGTTTGCAAGGAGCGGAGTTCTCTTCGCTGGATCTTCGGTCGGGTTACTCGCAGGTACCTATGGATGAAGCCGACCGCCCCAAAACTGCATTTGTAACTCCCGATGGCTTGTACGAGTTCAACGTGATGCTGTTCTGCCTTTGCAATGCCCCGGCCACATTCGAGCGTCTTATGACAACATACTTCGAGGTCTCAAGTGGTATACGTGCCTTTTCTATCTGGACGACGTCGTAGTTTTTCCGAAAGACTTCGATACCCATCTCCTGCGCCTCGCAAGAGTGCCGAAGTGCCTCACACAGGCTGGGCTACAACTAAATTTGAAGAAATGTTACTTCGCCACACGGAAGCTTGCAATCTTAGGGCACGTTGTCAGCAAGGACGGCGATATACCAGACCCAGACAAGCTCCGCGTCGTCGCTGAGTTTCCTAAACCGTCGACACTCAAAGAACTTCGGAGCTTTATAGGGCTATGCTCGTATTTTCGACGATTTATTTGTCAATTCGCATCTATAATGATTCATCTAACACGTCTACTTGCTGACAGCCAAGGTATCTCGGCATGGTCATCCACCTGTGACGACGCATTTGCGAAATCACGTTATCTTCTGACATCGCGGCCGATTCTCCGTCACTTCGACCCAGACTCCCCTACTGAAGTCCACACGGACGCTAATGGAGTCGATCTTGGCGTTATCCTTGTGCAGCGAAAGTCTGGCTTCGATGAGTACGTCATTTCTTGCGCGAGTCGCACTCTGACCAGAGCTGAAGAAAATTATTCACCCACGGAGAAAGAATGTCTAGCCATCGTTTAGACAATTGCTAAATTTAGACCTCACATCTATGGTCGGACAATTGATGTCGTGACTGACCATCACCCCCTCTGCTTGTTGTCGTCTCTAAAAAACCCATCTGGTCGCCTAGCCCGTTAGGCATTACGACTCCATGACTACGACATCCGCGTTGCGTACAGGTCAGGGCGCAAACATTCAGGCGCCGACGCTCTGTCTCGATTTCCGCTTCCGCATGACTGTGCAAATGCGCCTGTTTCTATCTACAATTCTGCCTCCCTTACACACTTTGACGTGCAATCCGAGCAGCATCAAGACCCTTAAAGAGTGTCTTTAATGGAGTTCCTATCAAAGCCATCACCGAGTACCGCCAGTCGCTCTCTGCGGCGCACAGTTCGCCATTTCACCATGTGCGATAGGCTACTTTACCGCCGCCATTACCTCAGTGAAGGTTGCAAGTTGTTGTTGGTGATTCCGCGCCATCTACGTGCTCATATTTGCGCCTCGTTCCATACGGACCCCCTATGCGGCCACGCTGGCGTAATAAAGACGTATGCACGCCACCCCCTGCGGTACTACTGGCGTGGAATGTACCAATTTGTCCGCCAATACGTGCGCTCAGGCTCAAAATGTCAACGCTGGAAGAGTTCACAACATTCCGTCACTGGATGGGCAGGGCAACGGCTCCAGCCGTTGCCCTGCCCATCTCGACCTTTTGATCGCATCGGAATTGACTTATACGGCCCACGTCCATACACACCTGACGGGAATCGCTGGGTGGTAGTCGCTATTGATCATTTGACACAATATGCTCAGACTGCCGTGCTGCCAGAGGCTACATCACATGAAGTCGGCTTATTTATGATCGAAAAACTTGTTCTTCGCCTCGGTGCTCTTCGCGAGTTACTCAGCGACCGCGGGCGCATGTTCCTCTCAGAAGCCGTACAACACCTCCTGCGCGAATGCAATGTTGTTCATCGAACGACCAGTGCGTACCATCCTCCAACCAATGGCATGACTGAACGCTTCAATCACATATTAGGCGACATGCTGTCCATGTATGTATCTGCTGACCACACCACCTGGGACCGCATACTACCATTTGTCACCTATGCGTACATCAGCACCACTCAGTCCACGACTGGATTTTCTCCCTTCTTTCTTCTATATGGCCATGAACCCACCTCATTTATAGATACCACTCTGTTGTATCATCGCCCGGATACTTCACAGTCTGCAACTCTCTTAGAAGTCGCCACCTATGCGGAAGAATGCAGGTAGCTAGCACGTTCGTTAACTACACAAGACCAAGTACACCAAAAGGACCGCCATGAGGCCAACCTGCGTCCCCAGTCATATTCGGCTGGATCATTGGTGTGGCTTCGCGTTGCCTCCTTAGCTCCAGGCCTTTTTTCAAAGCCGCTGCCTAAGTATGAAGGCCCCCACCACATCCTGCATCAAGCATCCCCGGTAAACTATATTGTCGAGCCCGTACAGTCATCCACAGACCGCTGCCGTCGCAGCTGTGAGACTGTTCACGTCGACCGACTGAAGCCTCACTAAGACCCACCAGTCTTACCTGTGTCTTAGGTCGCCAGGATGGCTCCTTTTTCGCGGGGGAGTGATTTGAAGAATGGACAGGGTGCAATTAGCGGTGCCTGCAAAAAACGAGGAAGAGGACCGTGGTTCGTGCGCGTGATAGCTCGTGATAGACTCTCATTTTCGCTTTCATTCAAAAACCGGCTTTATTTTCGAAACACGTTGGTCGCGACTACACACCCCACAAATATTACTTGCACAAGTGCTACTACAGCAACTGAATGTAAAAATTAAACATATTGGTCCAATATACAACCTCAAGTTGATGCTTATTGATGATGTATTTTGATGATATATTTCCTCATAACGCGAAACAATTGGCACATCGGTACTAAAATGACCAGTTAGCAGATTATATAGCTCAAATAGAGATAAGCAATATCATTGCGACTGATGCATCTGTGTCAAAAGAAAAGTTTGGCGTTGGTATCTGCTCTCCTTCTTTGGGCTGGTTCTTTTCAATTCGACTCTCAGATTACACCCCTGTATTCATTGCAGAATTATTGGTCATTGTTCTTGCCCTACGCAAATTGCCCTCAAGCGAATGATTAGCAGTTATCATTACATATTCGTTATCAGTTTGTAATGCCCTTTCTGCGGCAAAAAATGCAGAGTTGATGAATACGTTTCGGCATTTACTACCGAAAAACGTGAAAAAAAACCGCATTTGCTATGAGTACCGGGCCCCCGTGAATTATATTTGAACAAAATGGCGGACTCTTTAGCAGCATTTTCCCTGAGTGGGCCCACCATCCCAGTTTTGCTAGATACGACTTACGTGACAGCGCTAAGGTTCCGAAATGCTTGCCTGCAATGAGGAAAAGGTAATTTGGATAAATTCAAAGATTTCGAGCATTTGAGGTAATGCTTGAATAAACAGTGGTGTGTATCTCGCCAGTTAGAGGTCACTTATAGCAGGGGTCGTATTTGTTGACGCGGCTTCCTACGCCAATGGGAAAGCGTTTGTGGCAGTGGTAGTCGATGGGGCTGGCCATGTCGTCCACTCAGCGACGGTCAGGACGAAAGACCCAATCATTGCAGAACAAGTGGCCATCGCCTTAGCACTCAAGATAGATAACATTGAAGTCGTCTACAGTGATTCCATGGCAGCACTACGGGCGTTCGCCAAGGGGACCATCTGTGAACAAACGCTGAAAATACTGCAAGGCAAGAACATAACACATCATCTGCTGAGTTGGTTCCCAGCTCACCTTGGACAAATCAACGATTCCCCTCCCAATCTCAACGAAGCAGCACAAGAGGCGGCGCGAGAACTCTCCAACCGCGCCTCCCCGGGGATGCGTTCTACCGGTGAAGGGGATAACCGGGAAATTAGTACAACATATAACGAGCTCACTAAACATTTCTACCTGTCTAGAAGGATTTTCTCTTCACCTCACAAAAATCTAACCCGGCCCCAAGCACTTACATTAAGGCTTTTGCAAACGCGGATGTACCCTACTTTGAAAATGTTACACATCATGTACTCTGACCTATACCCAAGTAATCTTTGTCCACATTGTGGGGAAATAGCTTAATTAGAACACATGCTCTGGCAGTGCACCAAATTCGCTCATTTATGGAACATCACCTCTGCCAAATGGGAGGCGGCAATCCGCAGCTCGTCCTTGGCAGATCAGCTCTGGGCTGTCCACCAAGCCCGCGAGGCGGCTGAGGAGCTTGGCATCTCAGTCCCCACGTGGGAGCTGTCCGCAACACAGTGATCTGTGTTTTGGAGGACCAAATAAAAGTTTATCTAATCCAATACCAGATTGCGCTGTGCAGTTCCACAACTAAATTATTACCTTAACAAAGCTCGACTCAAGGCGTCACCGCTATGCTTTTGGCACAACGAAACTGAAACAATTGAACATTTCTTTTTATTCTGTCACCGTTCTTCTTATCAGAGAAAAAGATTTTCAGTAGCCCCGTTACAAAAGCTAAAAATAAAAGTAAATCTACCAGTAATTTTATCACATGGCGGAACTTCATTTGGTTACTGCCCCAGGATATATGCTCCACTGTGTTTGATTACATCAACGCGACTAAAATATTACCGTGCTAGTGAACCCTAACCTTTTCAGATCTTTAGTTTATAATTCGTAGCTATGTCAATGAAAAACAAGAGATGGTTTGAACGCTTGCCCAGCAAACATTTTTGTTTTTTGGTAGTATTATTTTCAAACTACTTTTCCAGATTGCCTTCATTTATATTTTAGTTTCATTTAAGTAACCTGCCGCCCGGTTCTTGGCCCATCCCCCTCTGTGGGTGAGCGCCATCCTTCAGAGGTCATCAGCATCAGCATCAGCTCTGATTGGGACGGATTGCCGAGCGCTTGACCTGTGATCGGTTTTTAAATTTTTAATAAACGCGTTGTTGACTCAACGCTGAACGCGTACTACCATATACCTATAAATAAATAAATAAATAAATAAAAATATTATATATATATATATATCTGCGTCTGACTGGTTCTGCCTGCCTGTCTATGTATTTATCTATATATTTATTTATCTATCTAGCCACTTGCGACTTCGAGCTCTCCTGGCCATTTGGATATTGCTATCATAACCAAAATTGGTGTGGTGTAACATGACTGTATGGAGAGCATAAGTTACTTGTCATGACATGAAAGTATTCACAACTATATTTGAATGTCATGATTCACATTTCAGGATCTTGCTGCTCTTGTGGTGGTTTCTTTCACATGACATATTGGAAAACAGGCATTGTTACTATAGTATGTCCTAACTGCATGGTGAACATAAGTGACAGACTTTAACGTGGAAGTCATGATATGCATGTCAAGGAAAGTATGACTACACTATACGCTCTTGGTGTGCTCGCGGTTGTTTTGCTAGATTCACATATATTAAATTTGGTATTACGGGACGTGAATGAATGATGAAAGTATATGAGACGTTCATATATGACACATCCAAACATTCCTTAATATTGTTCTAGATTTTGACCAACAAGATCTCAGCATACACCTAATAATTTTTTGGCTCTCGCACAGCACAGGCACACTAACGCCACGACCCTTTCGTCAAAGCGCCATGAGGCTCTCCGGAGCCCCTTTCTTTACGACCAAACCTGGGTCACCCAGCTCGCCTGTGAGGTGGCGTCGAGGCAAGCCCTTGACATCCCCTCATGGGAGGCTTAGGCCCGGCCACCTAAACCTGCTGGTTTCTTATAATAGTGTTCATTCCTCTTCCTTCTTTTTACTTTCCAGTTTCGCAGTATCGTTGTCAGTTAAAGTGTACTGTTACCACTACCTAAATAAAGAAAGTTATCTCGGTTGCACATCACAGACTACCCTTTCACCGTTGCCCCTTCGTTGGCTTATGGACACTGTTTACTTCTTGCTCCACAATATGCACGCTACGCCTGATATATCAAATCTCAGAGGTGTTGGTGTTTATTTCGATTCACTCTGAGTACCCGCCTCTGTTCAATCAGAGTTCCCGACATAAGCCTTGTTTGTCGAATACCGCAAGCCTGTTTTGTTGGGCAAGTGCTGCCGACGAATATTAGCGCATGTAGCAGAGAAAACATATTTACTTTAAGAGAAATTTTTTGTTGAGATCTGTTTCTGGTGCATTCGCCTTCAGAGATGGTTTATACTGCATGGAAAGCGGGCCCTTTAATTGTTATGCCATCTAGAATGGAGCATACCCACGGTTTTTATCGACACAGCTGCACTGCGTATGCTGCTGAGTTTGAACAACCTTCTGAATTTGGCCAACTCATACCTTGTTGTTTTAGCACGCTACTCTTTTGCTGAAAGTACTTTTTGCTCCTAACACTAAATGTAACGCAGTTTTACCTGTATTAGACTGAAAAGCGTCTGTATAAGGACTATATTCAAAATTGAACATGGAATAATTAAAGAAAATTTGTCAATATTGCAATCTTCAACTTACGTATGTGTCTAAATGAGCAGCGCAAAGAGCGAAGATGCCAGCAGAACGAATGAACACTCTGGCGCCATTTTGATACTAACATTATCATAGAAACGCTTCAATCAGTTGCAAATGAGTGACTAAATCCTAAAATTTCAGAAGTAGCGTAGGAACTGGGAGCCGCTTATTTCAATACATGTTATAATAGAAGTTGCTCTTCTTGCTCTTCTAGCACACAGTTGACAATCGCTGGCACTTTACGAAACACCAAAATAAAAATATTCTGGGTATTAGTGGAACTTTAATGCTGAACAATATCTTGTGAACACGTACCTCAAAAATAGAACAATAAAATTCACAATGTCCTTTTACAGATAGCAGATGGACAATGAGACGCCTAAGACTCGCACTTCATCCTTATTCGGAGTTAGACAAAATGAACTTTTGTATTACATAGCGATGACATCAAGGAAGTTATTCCTGGGAATATTGAATTCCCCGAAACACAGCCGTTCAAACAAGCACTGAGTTCAGACATCACCGTATTTTAGATGCTCTACTAATTTTGTTTGTCATCATAATGATCCTCATCATCATCATCGTCATCATCATGGGCAGAAGCAGCAGCTTGGCGACCTCTCCAGGGCAAAAAAGGCATCTCCCATGTTCGGCTATTCAACCCAGTCGTGTTTTTGCTGCATCTGCTTTATCACACTTTTCATCAGTCCATATAAGTTCCGCTTTCCTCAGATGTTTGCCTTCTCTTGGAGTCTACTCCGTTACTCCTAATGACCAGTGGGTGATTATGTATGCGGGCTACATTTCCCACCCAAGTCTATTTCTACTTGATTTCTGCTAAAATGTACTCAACAATTCTTTGTTGCCAGACTCACACTACCCTCTTTTTTCCTCTTATTGTTCTAATGTCACATTTCCTACTAGATCTCACAGACAGAAGGGGGCTATTAGTATACTTCATAAAAACAGTTACAAATTTTGAATACTTTTAACGAGCATTGGAGAACTGCGAGCATATATGCAAGGGTTCTCGTGATAATAACAAAAATGAAATAAACTTCACAGTGTGTTCACGCCCTGGTGTCGCGGAAGATGAGCAAGAGGCTCACTAGACAAGACGTCATAGTCATAGGACCTTATTTTCTCAAATAATCTTGTAAATGTGGAAAGAATGATTGTAACTGACATGAAAGCATTCAATTATTCATTCAGCGCAGACAGGAAACATACGATAGTTCAAGAACTCTCTTCAGAACATACACTCTGCTCCAAGCGAGGAAACGCACCCTAAAGTTGGCGGAATTATTACTATTTTAACAGTATCACTAGAAGGAGGCACGAACGTCACAGGTACAGTGTTAAGAGTTTACACTGGCAAGCACCCCCAGGAGAAATAAAATCTAACAAAAAAGGTGATGAATCAAAGACCGAAACATAAGCCTAAAACTGCAGAACTTTCTGTGAGAGAAAGACGAAAGAAGAGTAAAGGTAGGGAGCTCAAAGAGCTTCTGCTTGGTTGGCTACAATAAACATGGAAAAGAAGAGAACATAAAGAGCAAAATCTAGATAAATGAGGAAGAGCTCATAGCTCGAACACACCTTACACGCACTCGTTCTGTTAGTTAACCGACGCTCATGAAGTATGGTCGTCTTAAAGACGCACAAATGTGTTATAGTACGTAGCATTGTACTTGCACGAAGCTATGAACTAAGATACTTGGATATTTATTTAGATTTGTGTTCTTTCATACGTACGATGAAGCTTGGCTTTCAGACTACATAGTTAAGTCTGGCAGGATGTACAGTACCATAAAATAGGCTCAATTGTCTTCTGCCAGGCGGAAAAGCTTCGCACCACTTTACTGTCCACTTCAATAGGATATGAATGCGCATTCGTAAATGCCACATGCCATCAAATCGAACACAACAGGGTTGCAATGTGCTGTGAAATTCTGGATGATTAACGAAGTTCCAAGTCGGGATAGAAATGAATATTAATAGGTGTGCGGTAGCTGACAGAGAAGTTCAAATGTGGAGATAACCGAAAAATCTCCACACCAGACGAAATCTCAAAGGGGAGAAAACGGGACAGGGCCTAGACAGATACCACAGTGCATCGCGTTGTGAGATTTTGGATGACAATCTCAGATGCGAATCAGGATAAAAATGTCAATAAATAGGTGTATAATATCCGACACAAAAATTTTTGTATGGAGACAACATTTAATTCTCTATAAACTTATGAAACCTCAACGGGAACAAGATGAAACTGGCCGCATGAATAAAAACGACATGGGATAAAAAAAATGGTCATAACACTACCAATATCAGAAGGATAGTTACAGTAGTTAACGAATCTCAAAGATTAGCAGAATAGCCAGGGCAACCTGGGCGACATTGTAAGATGATGCATTAGCCTCAGAAGAATCAGACATTCCAACAGTAACGATAAGGCAAGTACGAGAACATTGAAGGTAATAGAGAGTAGGAATCAACAGGTGAAGATCAGGTATCATCATATCTACTGGAAAACTGCGGACTCATTATGTTAGAAACTTTGACAACCGTGAAGACGAACTGTCTTTTACGGTAAAGGTACGAGTATGTCGCCACAGTGGCAACATAATCCTTAAACAAAACAAAGGGACGTGTAGGACTTCAAAAGGTCGCTCAGCTTGATCCGTTGTTCATACGCAATTTACAAAGATTCGCTACTACAATTAGGACTATGGTAGAATTGGCTGAACCGAAAGACCAAGCTGGATATACGAGAACTGACAGTATTCACACTATTATTCAGCTGAAACCGAAGTGCGCTTACTACACGGAATCTCTATAAATTTTCTGAAGAGATTTGATATCTTGGAGCTTTGAATAGTGTTGATGGCAATGTGCAATCAGAAAGCCGACAAACTGTCAATGAAAATCCTCGAATAAACATATAGCGGCTCCACGGAACCACCGTCTTCCTTAAAGAGAGTGACAAGTTCCTAATAGAGAAAGCTGTAAAGCTGTAACGCATGATTTTCTCAGCGCTACTCACCGTGTACATGCAGAATGTTTATGGTGTCCTAGAATGGGGAGTGTTAGAAATACGAGCAAATTAGGACAAATGCGTGTAAACCATGATGCGCTCCTGAAATTGCATCAGCCAGTAAATTGGGAAGAACTGCGAATTGTGGTCACTGACTTGCAAAAAAGCAGAAGGGTGGCTTTGAGCATTATTATGTTGAAATTATAAGTGACCTAGAGCAACCTCCGGAGAGAGCAACATTTTGTGCCATGTAGCGAGGCACTGAGAATTCACAACCGCTTAGTACCGATAGTGACAGCCGACTCAAGCACGACATAAAGAACCAACTAGATGAAAAATATAAAGTAGTTGAAGTATTTCAAATACGTCAGGAATTCTCCAACCATCAATTGTAGATTGCGATCTTACATAAAGAAGAAGATGCATAACAGGTGCACCGTACCAGTACCAACCTACGGTGCCGAACCATAGAAGCTTAGAAAGAGTATTGCATAGAAACTGCTGACAATACAGCCTATAGATTCTTCAGCTTTATTTTGAATACAATGCAGAAAATATGCCTTTATTGTTTCTATTATTTTGGAACATCCGTAATCTTACAATTTCTGCAAAATTCAGTAGCAGAAAATCAGGCATTGCTCTACACGTCTATTCAGATTGTAATTTCGGACACCTCACCCTAATTCAACAAATGCCTGTGTACTACCCGCACGTTTTGCCTTGAAATTGGAGGTGCTGTATGAAATGTAAGTTCATACAGCAACTTCAATTCAGAATCTCTTTCCTTAGCCTTCACTAAAGCAATTAACATGATTTACTGTCAAGTGCTATATATATATCTTGATTGTTACAGCAATGTTGGTCCTGCGCTAACATTTAGAAAAAACTACTTACCTGAACGAGAATATACAGTACACGTAACAGACATATTCTCGGCAACTAGATGCATTAATTGAGGCGTACCACATGACTCAGATATAACTTCTGTACTTTCAAGTTTTTATCATGATGAACTTGTGGATGGTAAAGTGTCTCAAAAACGATCGTTGCATTTTATACGCCAAGGACACTACAGCATTTCTTCTGATGAATTTATTACTGTTTTTACTGCAAGGCTTCATTAAGTATCATGAGGAATTCGTGTAGCAATCGCCACTCAGTACTTGATACTTTGAAATAACGTTTAGGGTGATTGAGACTACTCAAGGACATTCACATCGATTCCCGAACGAGAAATTCGGACCCATTATATTCATGTTTGTGATGATGTCACTTTTTTGGCATGCATCAGGACACCAATTCTAGATTTCGCTGTTACTTCTACTATCTCAAGCATAAGACTTCGTATGGCGTCCATGCTCTTTTTTAGGGGCCAGGGTCCTTAGGTCGTCGGCCGTTCCCTCATCTCTAGTAGCTGTTGTATGTAGCCACGTCTAGTTATGAACAGCTGAATAGTTGGCATTTGAGTGTATATGTCCTTGAGAATAATATATTATTGTAACAGCGAGCTGTGATAAGATGGTTTTATTTACAGGAGGTGAACGATGGTCGTTTGCGGTAGCACACTGCGATCGTGCCAAGACTCTTCGTCTTCCTCTGCTTCTCTTCTCTACATTTTTCTAGTCTGTTACATTCCCCCGCAAGCAGACGAAGCCCGTAGGGCGAGTTATGATGCACAAGGAGGGTAGAAAGGTTTCAGGCAAGCAACGTGAGTGAGCTGCGTTCTGATCGATCGTCGACCATTGGACAACAGACGAGCTATTACGTAAGTGAGCTGGCTTAGACGCTCCAAAACTACAAATGAGCCTGAATATCGTGGCAGAAGCTTTTGGCACAATCCACGCTTGCGTTGCGGTGTCCAAAGTAACACCAACTCCCCTTTTTTGAATAACACTGGTTCGTGACAGTCGTCGTATCGTTCCTTCGAACGACGTTGAGAGGCCTGAGTACGAAGACGAGTGATTCGACGGGCTTCTTCCGCGAGGCACGGGGTGTTTGATACAGAGTCGTCATTGCGTAGAATGAGGGGTAAGAAAGTGTCTAGAGGGCTAAGTGGCAACCTGGCGTACAACAGATAAAATGGGCTGAAGTTCGTTGTTTCATGTTTTGCCGTGTTGTACGCGTACGTGATAAAAGGCAGCACTTCATCCCAGTTCTTGTGATTGGAAGAAACGTACATGGCAAGCATGTTGGTCAGCGTTCTCTTTGTCCGTTCAACGAGGCCATTCGTCTGCGGGTGATACGGTGTGGAATGACGGAACTGTGTCGTGCACATGCGTAGTAATTCTTCAACGGCATCGGTAGTGAACTGGCGGCCACGGTCGCTGATAATAACACGCGGTGGGCCATGGCAAAGGACCACGGAGTGAAGCAAGAAGTCCGCCACGGATGCTGCGGTAGAAGAGGGGATAGCTGCGGTTTTGGCATACCGCGTAAGATGATCTACGCAGACGATTATCCAACGCTTCTTATTGTGAAATAACGGAAATGGACCCATAATGTCAATTCCTTCTTGTTCAAAAGGTGTGCTGGGTGGTGTTAACGGCTGAAGGGGACCTGGTGTAGCGGTGGCCGGGCGCTTGTGACGTTGGCACGTCTCACAGCTAGCGACGTAACGCTTCGTCGTTTCGTACATCTTGGGCCAGTAAAAGCGTTCCTGCGTGTGGTTCAGCGTTCGTATGAAGCCGAAGTGACCGGACGTCGCATCGTCATGCATGGCACGTAAAACATCGAAGCGAAGGCTCTCGGGGACAACTAGAAGAAAACATGCTCCACGTCTGGAGTAGTTAGTTTTATAGAGCAACTTGTCTCGGACAGTAGAGCGACCGCTGTTTTGGGAGGCACGTGCTGCGGCAAAAAGAAGATCCAAGTTGAGATCGTTGCGTTGTTCTCTCTGAAAATCAGCCGCGTTGGGGAACGTGTTTGTAACGGCAGCAAGGCAGTCGTCAAAATTCTTAGCATCGCAGTCAGTAGTCACAAGAGGAATTTGGGAGAGGCAGTCTGCGTCATCGTGACGACGCGCACTCTTGTATGACACCGTAAAGTCGTATTCCTGAAGTCGCAGCACCCAACGTGCGAGACGGCCAGAGGGGTCACGCAAACTGACCAGCCAGCATAACGAATGGTGATCGGTAAACATAACAACGAAACTAAAATAACAGTAATAATAACGGTAAACTAACAACGAAATGAATGGTAAACATAACAACGAAACTTCTGTACGGCAAAAACAGCTGCCAGACATTCCTGTTCCGTAACTGTGTAATTGCGTTCTGATTTGCTCAGGCAACGGCTGGCATATGCCACGACATGCTCTGTGCCATTGTGACGTTGTACAAGCACTGCGCCTACACCGATACCACTAGCGTCCGTGTGGACCTCAGTCGGGCAAGATGTATCGAAGTGACGCAACAGTTGTGCTGACGTTAGTACAAACTTAAGTTGTGAGAATGCGGCGTCACACTCTGGTGTCCAGTTGAAAGTTGCATCCTGTCGCAAGACGTTTGTCAGCGGATACACCATCTTCGCAAATTGTGGAACAAAACGACGAAAATATGAGCATAGGCCAACAAATGAGTGAAGTTCTCGTGCGGACTGCGGTGATTTAAAAGAGCTCACTGCTTCTATCTTGCGAGAATCGTATCTGACGCCATCCTTGTCGACCAAGTGCCCCAGCACGAGAGTTTGACGTTCGCCAAAGCGACATTTTTTTAGAATTCAGAACCAGCCCAGCTTTTTCGATGCAGTCGAGAACAAAACTGAGACGGTTGTTATGTTCCTCAAACGTACGGCCAAAGATCACAACATCGTCAAGGTAGCACATGCATATCTCCCATTTTAGACCACGTAATACTGTGTCCATAAATCTTTCAAAGGTGGCTGGACCATTGCAAAGGCCAAAAGGCATGACATGAAATTCAAATAAGCCGTCCGGAGTTACGAAAGCAGTCTTTTCTTTGTCGCCGGGTTCCATAGGTATTTGGCAATAACCTGAGCGCAAATCAAGCGTTGAAAAATAGGAAGCGGCATGCAAGCAATCTATGACGTCATCAATCCGTGGTAAGGGATATACATCTTTCTTTGTCACAGTGTTTAGACGCCTGTAATCTACACAGAATCTCCAGGAACCATCCTTTTTCCTGACAAGAAATACCGGGGCTGCCCACGGGCTGGACGACTCTTGCACGACCCCTTTGTTCAGCATGTCCTTTACTTGTTCGACGATAACTTTGCGCTCAGAGAATGACACTCGGTAGGGCTTTTGGCGAATGGGGTGCACACCCCAGTGTCTATTCTGTGACAAATGCGGGACGAAGGTAACTGAAGGGGTGCATCTCTAAGTTTGAAGTCGAAAGCAGCAACATGCCGGAAAAAGACCTGCACCAGTGCTTGCCGTTCCGTCGTACTGAGAGTCTTGCTGATCATAGCGAGCATTAGATCTTCATTATGGCGAATATCACAAGCAGACGAAGAGGTGGGGAGGTCCATAGCTATTGCTGCTATCGAGCTGCATGAGGCTTCATCAAAGAGAGCTATCTTCATCTCGCGAGGAAACACAACCAGCGCGGCTGAACAGTTCAGCGCCCACAATGTTGCTACTCCTTTTGTCATGCACACAACAGAACAAGGCACAAGTATGTCCTTAAAACAGTTCTTGCGTAGAGGCCCCACTACGAGGTAAACACAAGCATCATCAACCGCTGTGGAAGCCCCGCCCCGATGGTCTAGTGGCTAAGGTACTCGGCTGCTGACCTGTAAGTCGCGGCATCGAATCCCGGCTGTGGCGGCTGCATTTCCGATGGAGGCGGAAATGTTGTAGGCCCGTGAACTCAGATTTGGGTGCACGTTAAAGAACCCCAGGTGGTCGAAATTTCCGGAGCCCTCCACTACGGCATCTCTCATAATCATATGTTGGTTTTGGGACGTTAAACCCCACAAATCAATCAATCAATCAACCACTGTGGAAGAGACTCGAACGGGTGTCAGGCACCAAGATGGTGCTATCACTTCATGAATCACAGTAAGTGTGTTCCTGTCTTACCCACGGTAGTCTTCTTCGGAAAGCGACGGTAGAAACAAATTGTTTAGTGATATTTCCACATTACCACAGTCAATGAAAGTACCGCATTGCTCCAGGAAATCAATACCAAGATTGAAATCGTGTGAACAACGAGATAGAACCAGAAATTCCGATACAAATACTTTTCCAGCCAATGAAACACTGACAACACCTACACCAAGAGGATTAAGCCACTCGCCTCCTACACCTCGAAAGGTAATTGTATCGTCCCTTGAAAACATAACTTTGCGACCTAAGCGGTTTCTGAAGGCGAGGCTCATAACAGACACAGTCGCCCCAGTGTCAACTAACGCCATCTTCGGTATTCCATCAATCAACACATTCACTTTGTTTTTGATCATAACAATAGGCAGAGGTATATCTTGAAAAGACCGTTCGGTGACCTCACCTCCATTGGCCGCGGATGCTAGTTTCCCGGCGGCGGAGAAGAACGACGCAGAGGAGACGGCGAGCGGCAAAAACGGTTGGATGGTGGTGTCAAACTCCACTCGGATGCTGGTGAATCACTGCGTCTGGTCTCGCGCGAAAAACGGTCCCTTGGAAACAAGTCGGTTGTCCGCAGGTCATATGAAGCACCGGGTCTTGGTGGCGAAGACATACATGGCTGGTGTCCTTCGTGATTGGCGGCGTTGCTGGCGGCAATACCGAGTGATATGCCCAGTGAAACCACAGTTGTAGCAAACGGGAGGGTCACGGTTTATACTATATTCAATGAAACGAATCCTGGGCCGCTGCTGTCGGCCAGGAAGTTCGTTATCACGCGAAGAACGCGTTTCTGCCACTCCCCGGAATTCATTGTATTCGTCGTAAGTTACACCTTGGTAGTAGGGTTGGTACTGTCCTTGCCGCAGCTGGACGTAGTCCGGCTGAGAGCCCTGAGTATAAGGATGTGGCTGTGCTCGTCGTGATCGTGCATCATAGGCAGGGCCTCTATCGTATAGACGTGGCTGATACTGAGGTGTGGCATCAGAATCCTCAAAGCCCTCAGCCACTCGGTGCGAGGAGAATGAAGCAACGTTTCACTCGAACTCTGGTGGCTGTAGGGGGGGATGAGTGCTTGGGAGGTTTGAACTTGCGCGTACAGACCGAGTTCTTCACGTACTATTTGCCGGATTGTTGATGCAAGATTAAGCGCCTGGTTTCTGTCTATGCTCGCGATGGTCGTCACATTGGGTAGCCTGCTGAACTTCGGCGTGATGCGTCTCGTCTTTAGTTGTTCAAAAATGCGGCAATGACGAATGACATCGGTGACAGATGTCAAGGTGTCTTTCGCGATGAGGAAACTGTAAACATCTTCGGCGATTCCTTTTAGAGTGTGCCCGACTTTGTCTTCCTCAGACATTCCGGAGTCAATGGTCCTACATAGATTTATGACTTCCTCAATGTAGGTCGTGCAAGTTTCACCTGGCACTTGAGCGCGTTGCATTAGCATCTGTTCTGCTCATTTCTTTATCGTTGTTGGGTCGCCGAAACGCTCTTTGATTTAAGAAACAAATCTGTCCCACGTTGTTAGCGTTTCCTCGCGATTTTTGTACCACATTAATGCAGTATCCGTCAGAAAGAACGCGACGTACAAAAGCTGAGAAGCGGCATCCCATTTGTTTGCGGCGCTCACCCGTTTGTAATAGATGAGCCAAGCCTCGATGTCTTCATCTGGTCTGCCGGGAAAGGGACGAGCATCTCTCAGTTGTGGAGCCGAACTGGTCGCCGCAGAAGTCGAGAGGGGTTGGTGTTCATTTGCGTTGTGGGACATGTCTAGACCAGATGGATTTGGTGGAAGTCCAGCAATGCGACGGCTCCGTCAAAGAACTTGCGATTCACCTTCCGTCTTCTGGTGTCGATTACCCAGCACGTCCACCACAACTGTAACAGCGGGCTGTGATAAGATGATTTTATTTACAGGAGGTGAACGATGGTCGTTTGCGGCATCACACTGCGATCGTGCCAAGACTCTTTGTCTTCCTCTGCTTCTCTTCTCTACCTTTTTCTAGTCTGTTACAACATAATTAGATGGCACTAGTGGTTTTCACAGCATATTCATGGAGTGAATGATGATGACTGGGGCGAAGCATTCATCCGTCTATATATGTGTCCATCCGTCCGTGCTAATGCCCCTGCGCCCACGCTTCTCTTTGTCCATGCTTCCGTCCGTCTTTCTTTCCGTCTGTGATTCTGTCAGTCCACCTGTCAGTTTGTTCATCCGTCCGTTCGACCGTCCATGCGTTGGTCTATGCATCCATCCATGCTTCCGTTTCTTCCTCTCACGCTTCACTTAACTCTTCATCAATCACTCCGTGGATATGCTGTGAATTTTTTCTCGCAAGGCTCTCTTTGCGCTGCATTTCATGAAACTCTGTGAGCGTCAGGCCTAACTTTCACGAAGGACTATTGTTTTCACAAACGAGTGGCAGACACATCAGGCTTCATTCACAGAAACATAAGAAACAAAAAAATAATGTGTTTCTGCGATTGTTTTTCGAGTGAACTCAACGTTCCCCAAAATGCACTCAACAGTGCAAGAAAAATCAATGCTCACGTGGTGAAATGATTCGTTCACCGCCAATTCGGTAGCATTTGTTTGCGTTTACGCCGATTGTCCAGCGTTAGATTATGCAGTATTTGGGTTGCCTTGGCATGCCAACACATGACAACAGATGTGTCCTTTGAGACTGTAAGCAGACGGCTGATCTCTGACTGCCAGAGAGATAACAGAGGTTCCAAAATCTAACAGTCTCTGTGTTTTTTTTAGATAAATAAATGTTTTGTGCCCCTGCACCTCAATATGAGCTGATCAACCTGAATGTTCACTGGATTCGGAGCGAAGTTTTTTCCAGGTCGTACGTTTATTTGCGTTTTCTTTTCTAAAAAAACATCAAGAAGGTTGTATAGCACCCTGAAACGCGGATCCAAAAACACAGAGCGGTTTATATTGCATCTCCGCCATTGTTCCAACTTCTTTTTTTTCTCCTCGGCAGACTACCCACTTCAAGCTTATGTCCCAAGTGCGTCGTGCCAGAAGAAGAAGAAAAGTATGCCACAGATAGCCCCCCCCCCCCTCTCTGCAGACAAGTGGCCATGAGCACTTGAAAAAAAAATGTTCAGACGGAGCATGTCTGAATGGGTGCCGGCTTGATCCTTTCAATGCTGACTGTGTCTTCATGCCCATTACGCATGGATAGTAAAATGATGTTCAGAAGGCTTCAAGACTGGAAAAGGACCGTCATAGCGAGGCTGAAGAGCACGGCAAGACGCATCGACACGAACAAAAACGTGTGAAGATGTCTGTAGGTTTGCCGGCATAAAAACGTCGTTCTTAGTGTGAGCTGAAGGTTGTGATGGGCGCAAGTTTTGCATGAAGGTCCGCAGACGCTGTACAAAATACAATGAATCCGAAACACTCTGCGTTGTAGCGAGGCTGACGAGGTCACCTGGCAAACGGAGTGTGCAGCCATCAACCATCTCGGCTACAGAGCAGGCAAGTTCTGGCCGAAGTGTTGAACGCAGGCCGAGAAGCACGATGGGGAGGTGTGATACCCAATCTTCGGCATGAGGCTGCGAGGCGAGTGCTGTTTTTAGATGACGGTTGAGTCTCTCCACCAAGCCATTTGATGCTGGATGATACGCAGTTGTGTAATGCTGGATGATACGCAGTTGTGCGAATACGCGCTCAACACAGTAGAGATGTGACAGAGCTGAAAAGCGCTGACTCAAACTGTCTGCCTCTATCAGTAGTCACCGTTGGTTGTACACCGAAACGGCTAATCCATGCAGCAAGAAAGGTACGAGCAACTGTTTCTGCCGTGATGTCAGGCATTGGAGCTGCTTCAGACCACTTAGTGTACCTGTCAATACACGTAAGCAAATACGTATTTTCCCGACATGGAGGTAATGGACCGACAATGTCCAAATGAATAATGTCGTAACGTGCGTCAGGGAGAGGGAATTTTCTCTATGGAGGCTTGGTGTGCCGTTGCACCTTGATACACTCACATGCTCTGCAAGTGTGAACCCAGTCACGAATGTTAGTGCGTATGCGCGGCCATACATAGCATTCAGTGATCAGATGTTGCGTAGCTCTTACGCCTGGATGGCAGATGGAGTGGAGTGTGTCAAAACAGCACGACGAAGCTGTGAAGGAACATAGATACGAGCGCAGTTGTGTGAAACATCGCACCAGAGCGTAACGTCGTCGTCGGGAAAGTTGACTTGTTCCAGTCGCAGAAAAGTAGAGGGTCGGAGTCGTGGAAGCTCATCGTCCAAGGCCTGTGCCTCCGCGAGCGAGGACATTGAAAGGTCGGTGGTGCCTGTCGTGGCATTGATGGTAATACGACTTAGAGCGTCTGCTGCACTGTTAAAGCTGCCTTTTACATAACGTATGTCTGTGGTGAATTCGGCAATGAAAGCAAGGTGTCGAAGTTCTCTAGCAGTGTGCGTGGCACTGCAGGAACGTAAAGCCGAAAAAGGGTCTTGTGGTCGGTAAGAATGGCAATTTGCCGCCCTTCAAGGAAGTACCTGAAATGCTTCAGCGCGAGGTAGGCCGTGAGGGGCTCCTGTCCGAAAGTACAATTTGGCGGTCAGTGTCGCGTAACTTGCGGGAAAAGAAAAAAATTGGAGCGCATGCACCATTTATCCACTGATGAAGAGCGGCCCGAACTGCTTCTGAAGAAGCGTCCGCCATAAGGCTAGTGGGAGCAGTTGGTAAAGGGTGATGCAGTAGGGCGGCCTTGGCGAGCTTGGTCTTAACGGCGGCAAAAGCTTGATCCGCGACCGTGTCCCAGGGAAGTGTGGCTGACTCGGCTTGCGAAATCGAGAGTAGTGCTTCCAGAGGCTGCAGCAGTGTAGAGCATGTAGGGATGAATCTGTGATAAAAATAGACGAGTCCAAGAAAACGTCGTAGACTGCGTATAGACTTAGGAGGCGGGTACTCGAGGATAGCTTGAACCTTGTCAGGTAGAGGAGTGATGCCATGTTTAGTGATCTGATGTCCGAGATGCTATCTCCGAGACTCCAAACTGACACTTTTCTACATTGATGACAAGGTCGTAATCACGCAGTCGAGGGAAAAACTGACGTAGATGTGCCTTGTGCGTTTCAGCGTCCTTGCTGGCAACGAGAAGATTGTCGATATAGGCGAAACAAAACGGCAAACCTCTTGAGACTTCGTCTATAAAACGGCGAAATGTCTGAGCTGCGTTTTCCAAACCGAACGACATTCGTAAATACTCATAGAGCCCAAATGGGGTAATGATTGCAGTTTTGTAAATGTCAGAAGGCTCAACGGGGGTCTGCTGATAAGCTTTCAGAAGATCAATCTCCGAGTATGCAGTCGTGGCGGTTAAAAAGGCAGTACAGTCCTGAAAATTGGGTAACGGGTATCGATCTGGAATGGTGACTGCATTGAGAGCTCGATAATCACCACAGGGTCGCCAGTCATTGTTCTTCTTGGGAACCATGTGTAGCGCCGACGACAACGAGCTTGATGACGGACGAATGATTTGCAACTGTAACATATGCTGAAACTCGTCGCGAGCAGTTCGAAGTTTATCAGGGCCAAGTCGGCGAGGGCGGCAGTGAACCGGTGGGCATGTGGTGTCGATGCAGTGGGTCACAGTGTGCTTGGGGGTCTTATTCATGGGAGACTGTGTTGTAATCTTCAGAAACTCGTTGAGCAGAGCTGTACATGGTGACGTGGGCGGTTTCACGAAAGTGGGGCTTAGGGCAATAGCGCGTGACAGAAAACCATTGACCGATAAGCCGGTATAACTATCCACCAGGCGACAGTGGTTCATATTCACGAGCAGATAAAAATGCCTTAAGAAATTGGCACCTAAGATTGCGTAGCGTACGTCTGCTATCCAAAATAACCACTGCAGTTTCCTCTTAAGACTGAGATCAAGGGTCAGAGACTTCTGTCCGAAAGTTGCGATGACCAAAAAATTGATTGCTCATAAGAGAGTTGACTTCTCGCGAAGACGCCGGTCAGTTTCGCAGGCTGGAATTATGCTGACTTCTGCTCCAGTGTCCACCAGCAAGCGCAGACCTGTGGTTCTTTCGGTGATGTGGAAGAGGCGGCTTGATGCTTGACCTTGATCGCCCGCCGCTGCTATTGACGATTGGCCCGAGCGTTTCCCATGCGCCATGAGCAAGGTGGCTCACATCTGCGAGCCGCAGCACAAAAACGCCGGTGATAATAGCATGTGTTTTGCGGTGAAAAGCAATGCTCGGGCTGGTGAAGGGGCCGTTGCGGAGCAGCCGACGTGAGAGATGGTCGGTGTGGACGAGGTTGGTCATTTAATTTGCGAATGCTCAGCAATTGCAGACGCAAGTTGGCGACTTCAGCTGCGAGATATTTTACCGTTTCTCGAAGGGAATCTGCTTAGGAAATCGGAGAGGTGTGGGCAGCGTTTATGACTGCCGAAGCAACGTCCATCATGTCATCGGCCATTTCTGGCAGCTCCGACAGCGGCTTATCCTGAGCTGGGACAACAGCCATTCGCATGGTAGGTGAAAGACGCTGTAGAAACAACTCACGTAGAATGGATGTTTCCGAGCCGTCCGGCTGGCCTTCAAGCAGGTGCTGCAGGTGACGTGGAAACGGTGGGGGACGGTGGTCCCCGAGCTCTCCTTTGCACAGAAGTTGCTGAATGCGCCGATGCTTAGGCGGGATCAGTCGGTGAAAAAGAGCCTGTTTGACTGTCGAATATAGAGTGTCACCAGGCGGGCCCACGAGAATGTCGCGTGTTTCGGCCATTGCCTGTGGCGGCAACGCTTCAACGAGGAGCTCATGCTTGCGAACTTCTGACGTGGTGCGATGAATGCGGAACTTGTTCTCGACTTGAATGAACCATAAGGAGGGGTCGGCAAGCCACAGCTGTGGTAGCGTCATGGGAGCAGTACCTCCAACAACAGCCGAAGAGGGTACATAGCCCCGGTGCAGTAGCAGCGGTACCAGGGCTGAGGCTGTGGAGATGCTCACGCTGCTCCGTGGAATGTTGCGCGTTCGTAGCTGGGGTCACCAATAAATATAGCACTCTGAAACACGGTTCTGAAAACACAGCGCAATTTATTGATGCTGATGCTGATGCTGATGACCTCTGATTGATGGCGCTTACCCACAAAGGTGGATGGGCCAAGAACCGGGCGGCAGGATACTTAAATGAAACTAAACTGAAGATGGAGCCAATCTGAAAAAGTAGCTTAATATAATACAACCAAAAAACAAAATGTGTGCTGAGCGAGCGGTCAAACCATCTTTTGTTTTTGAAAGACATAACTACGAATTATAAACTAAAGATCTGAAAAGGTAGTGGTTCACTAGCATGGTAATCTTTTAGTTGCGTTGATGTATTCAAACACAGCGGAGCATACTTCCCTGTGGCAATAACCAAATTAAGTTCCCCCAAGTGATAAAATTACTGGTAAATTTACTTGTATTCCTAGCTTTTTGTAATAGGGGTACTAAAAATCTTTTTCTCTGATAAGAATAACGGTGACATAATAAAAAGAAATGTTCAATTGTTTCAATTTCGTTGCACCAAATGCATAGCGGTGACGCCTTGAGCTGAGCTTTATTAAGGTAATAATTGATGCATCTCCGCCATTTTTCTAACTCCTCCTTTTTTTTCTCCTCAGCCGACTACCCACTACCAGCTTATGTCCCAAGTGTGTCGTGCCAGAAGAAGAAAGGTATGCCACAGCTGTATTGTATCGAGGACCAGGGCCTGTTTGTCAAAATACGAATAGCCCCGAGCTTTTATACATGCTTGTGGGGCCGTGAAAAAAAGTGGGGCGACATTATTTTCAGCACCCCCTCAGGATATTTGCCCCCGCGAGCGGGTGGCAGTGTATAAAAACCGTGCCATCCTTACGCACTTCCAATATTTTCGTATACAAGCAACAGTGAATGGCGTGTATAAATGGGTCAGAAATACAATGAACCGTGTGTTATGGGATTGCGAAGCCATCGAATCCTTCTTCATTGGGAACAGTTCGGCGGCGCTTTTGTGCAGCTCCAGACTGAAAGAACAATCACTGGCCTTCCAGCGTGCCCGCATTCGGGCCCTTAACTCGGCCTGGAGGTCCATTCGGGGCACATGTTGGGTGGCGTGGGGTCTCCTTGCGCCTTGTCTGCATAGTGATAAAGGTAGTTCAACCACGGCAGCTACTGTTAGTACGTCGGAGGAAGTAAATATGGTGACCCAGAGGCATAACGCACCACGCCGTCGAGTCACAGGCTGCTGCTTCAAGTCCACGGCGAATTTGTTGAAATCATTTTTCATTCGAAGAATCGTCCTTCGTGTTTTTTATCAAGAGACAGTGGGATTGGGCGTGTTGGTATAACATTATAAAGGGTGCTTACCAGCGCAAACGACAGGGCAGTAGGAGACAGGAGGACATTTCTAATACAACGGGCCCTTTCCTGACTTCTTCGCTCCAGCCTCATGTTGTCGTTCAGCGCTCTGTCTCGTCTTTTCTCCTGTCCCCTCCTGCCCTGTCGTTTGCGCTGGTAAGCACCCTTTATAATGTTATACCAACACGCCCAATCCCACTGTCATTTGAGTTTCATTTCTAATACAACGGACCCTTTTCTGACTTCTTAGCTCCAGCCTCATGTTGTCGTTCAGCGCTCTGTCTCGTCTCTTCTCCTGTCCCCTCCTCCCCTGTTGTTTGCGCTGGTAAGCACCCTTTATTGTGGTTTTTATGTATTGATATCTATATATGTGCGGACTGACGTGGCTAGGCCAACGACAAGAGCCTCCGAGGGTGTAGGTAAAATTTCTATGACAATAAGGTGAGATGGTGTTTCAATCTTTGGGTTCTGCACGTCCCATTTGCCGCTGGTGCTTATTATACAAACAACAGAAAAGAAAAGCAAGTATACAGCGCCTGCCACTCAGCAAGCCAGCTCTTGATAGTCAGCTCCTAATGCACGCCAACGTAACACTTTATCTAGCGGAAAAATCTATCCTCGTTGAAATTCGCTACCTTTGAAGTGTGATATAGTAACCTCGATGAAAGATTAGCCAAAATAGAAAGGTGTCTGTGTAATAAGACAATGAAAATGAGATTACAGCAATTGATCTATTCTAGGTTCAGTTGCTGTTCATATAAGGATAAAGCAGGGATAGGACATTTAGGCGAAATTTTAATGGGCTGCCGTGAGTCTACGCAGCGTTTTGTTATCGCTGCTTTTTATCGCGAATACTATTAGGGATATGGAAGTTTTAAGAGGGGACGCAGAAGACTATATTTTAATTTGATAACTTGGACTGTTTTGGTAAAACCACCATGGTTTTTGCTTAATAAAATTGTTATACGGATCGTAGAAAAGGTGTTCATTGCTCAATGCCTAATTGAAACATCTTCAATCGTATGGTACGCTGATTTATGAAGGCAATCGCCAGGCTGATTCAAGGGTCAGACGTTGCAGCCCCCTGAAATTCACCACGAAAGCACGGACAATTTAGAATTGGTTCCTTTTGGCACGTCAGTGAACGCCTGCTGTGGTGCAAAAAACGAGGTAGAGCCGAGAGTTAATAATAATACATTTTCTAAAATACAGTACAACAAACAACACACAAACATGTGCACTTGGCAATAGTCTAATAGAAGTTGTCACTGATCAAAACATACTCAAAACAATGGTCTACACTACACAACAAGATACACTCAAGACAACGGACACAAACATGCGCTACATGCAATCTCATGTATTAACTAACCAAGAGACTTAAATAATAAAATGTTTGTCTAACGAATTCAGTCCAATGTTTTTGAAAAAAAGCTTGAATGCTTCTTCTCTTCAAGGAAACGCTCACTTATAGTCCCGCGGAAGTTGTTTTACTCCTCCCGAAGTTTATCTTCCGGAAATCTTCCTGTTGTAAAATATGCGCACTTGAATAACAAACCTTCTTTGCCGCTCAAAGACCGACCACTCACGTGCTGTGACTGCATAACACGCCATCGCCTACGGGCGGTAAGCACACACTTTTCTTCTGCTTGTAGAACCAGCCTTCAACCGCAGGTGAAAACACTCTTCGTCTCCTCCACTGCTTGGTCACTGTAGAACAAGTATTTGCCTCACGGCGGGAAACTCTCTTCATCTTTTGATGAGATTCCCTCCGCTGTAGATTATATGCACTAGCGGCTGAGTTGCCGAAATTTCTAGGCGTTTTGTTGACACGCCGCACAGCCAAAGCTGGGGAATATACGGGAACTTTCTTGAAGTATTCGCGACCCGTGACGCAAACAAGCAGTGACTCCCTTCTTCCTTCTCAATGTTTCTGGAGTTGGCTGAGTGTTAGATTCAAGGAGGTTGGTCGGCATGGCTACGGCGCTGTCAAGAAGGAGAGGCGGAGCGCGCGAGGCGTCTTTTGATGCTTGTTACTGCTTTACGCCGTTGATGTCACGTCTGCTGGGCATCTTGATTTCACGTAGCGGTTAAAATTTAGTGGCGCGCGCTTTGTCGAGTGCTCGTTTGCGGCAATTTAAAACAGCGTATAATGACATGAAAAATAGAACGCCGTTATGTGAAATCGCAGATTGTTAGCGCCTCTCCAAATTATGCAGAAAATATACGAAAAAGAGAAAGGAAAAAAGGACAGTCTTTCGAAAGAAGGTTACGACCATTACTTCAAACACTTTATTGGAATGTTCCAATGGTTTGTAGAACGCACGTGATTTTACTGCGGTGCTTGTAATGATTTTGCGTTTCTTTTTTATATCTTTCTTTTATTTTGAGTGCCAGCTGCATCAGTGATCACCAGAGGCTCACAGAAGGTGACTAAAGTTTCTTTCTTGTAGCTCAGGCCACCGGGCAAGGTCGACATTACCTATTCTTCCGCGAAACTTCAGTGCCACAGGTGGGGTTACTAAAAAGGCATCAGGCTGCTCAGCGTCGCTTTGTTTCCGGTCGAATGTGGCGGGTCGCCTCTCTCTTTTATTCTGCCAAGCAGAACGTGAGGGAGTGCGCGTTCCAAACCTTTTACGGAATGGCACGTTGTTGCGAATGCGTGCGATGTGCGAGATTTCAGAAAACGTCCCGTCAGCAGCAGTCGCACTCGTGTGTACTCTTGGAGGCATTTAATACGAGCCTTCAGGAACCGAATGCTCATTCTGGGATCTTCTATAATGTACGACAGGCGGCTGGCAGTAGCAGAAGGAAAGAAATACAGTACCGTGAGCTTCCGAGTTGGACATTTTTTTTTCTGTGGGCCATCGCTTCGTTCACTCAAGCGAGCGTTTCTCAAAAGTGCCCTGCTGTGCGTTCACAGTGTCGGTCGCGAGCGGCTCGTACGAAGTGAATTTGTTTTGAAGAAGCAAACATCCAGCAGCAGAAGCTTTGCGAGAACGAATACGAGCCAGTTGATACGTAGCCACAGTAAAAAACAACACGAAGTAAACACAAACAAGAATTCACGCAGGATTTGCGCTGTCCTGTGCGAATTCTTGTCTGTATTTACTTCGGGCTCTTCGTACCATTAAAGCCGAAGCTTTTTTTTTTGGTGTTCAGAACCAGAAGTTATCGATGTTAAAAATGGGTGTTGTGTTCTTCCCAGAAAACAGATAGGTGGGCATCGCGAATCTCACACTGTCTTCACTGAAGAAACGGGATATTAGAAGAAACTCCTTGGAACCGACAGAGCAGGTCCCATTTTTTTAAAGCGAATGAAACTTCTTGCGCGCATTACTTGCACAAGGTCGTAAAAAAAGCTGTTCAGGCACCCTTCATTTCACTCGAATTCAACACAGAACTTCATTACAAAAATGGGATATCTGCAGAAACGCACAAGTTTGATTTCTTCATGCAGTCATAGTAACACACAAATATTAAGCAGATAACTGAGACGTTTACATGACTGCTAGAAGAAGTACATAGCCATCAAGAGAGAATTGTTCTTTAGGTGCTAAATAAAAAAAGCCTCCTTGAAAATGTTGCGCATTCCTCAAAGCGAAGAGTTTATTAGAACAGAGCAAGCATCCCTGAAACTGTTGTCATTAAATTGGAGGCACTTGTGCGAAAAAAAAGCAGAAAACTCACAGCAGAAAATTAAAAGCCATTGAGATTTGGAATAGTCGTAGTCCCCTTGATTGCACAACGTGTCGTCTTGTTAAGAAGCGTTAAAATACATGTCTCAGCCGTGTAGGTGAAGCTGGCATATTTGATAAATTGTACTCGACTGTACTATTCGTGCATGTATTCTTACAGCAGCATTCAGAGGCGCTTTCCGAAACCCCTGCTCCAGTAAGAAATCTATATCAAGCAACGCTTGGATTAAAGAACCTGCGTGGCCCTGTGGTGCTAAAAAATAGTTCTCACCCAGAAAAAACACTCCTCATACAGAAATGTCATGCGTTCCTCATTCATTCCATAAATAGGAAATATAATATTTCTAGTTCTAATTTATATTTTTGTGGCTTCCAATGCTTCTTTTGGTTGACCCTACTGTTTCTTCAGTCAGACGTTCTTTAGAGGTACTTACATGAATTAATTTGTAGAATTTCAAATACTTTGAAGACATTTGCTAATGCAGAAAAATCAGATGCTTCTTATACCTAAAATACTCTTCAATATGCGCAATTTCATCCCGCCATGGTGGTTTGGTGGCTTAGGTTCACTGCTACTGACCCGCGGGTCACAGGATCTAATCCTGGCTCTGGCGGCTGCATATCCGAAGGAGGCATAAATGGTGTGGGTCCGTGTACTCGGATTTGGTTGCACGTTAAAGAACCCCAGATGGTCAAAATTTCCAGAGCCCTCCACTATATATGCGGCGTTTCTCACATTCATATTGTGGTTTTGGGACGTTAAACTTTACACATCAATCAATCAATTAAGGACAATTTTAGAGAAACTGCATAGATAAGCCGGAGGGCTCAGGATATATTCAGTTCGAGTACGGAGGCATTCCACGGTTATTCAGGCTAGTTGTGCTATAGTGTGTATGCACTTCATGTAAAACGCTATTTGGCGCGGCGGTGCGCCAGGCCGGGCGCCATTTTGAGGTTTTAACGCTATATACGATCTACGCTTGCCACGGTGTTTGTGTTGTATATATGGTGGGAATTGTGTGATGTTCCCGGGCCTTCCGTGTTCTCGAGTCTTGCATTTACATTACCGCTGCATTGTAAGTTTCTTCTACCAATGCGAGCTGTACAAACGTGTAAAAATGTTCGGATAGCAGCTTGATTTTGTTCGTTGGGTTGCATCCAATCAACGATCATCAACAACGCTGTTTACGGTTGCTCCAACCACACGAATAACAACCTTAACTAAGAAAACGGATGACAGCTTTGTTACATTCGTACACTGACCTACCTTGACTTTCAACACGTAGGCTTCTAAGTAGTGTCAAAAGTCAAGGTAGGTAAGTCTACGAATGCAACGAAGCTGTCGTCTAGCCTCATGGCTTTATTACTGAGTGAAATGTGTCACGTATACCTAGATAAATATGTGTTGTACAACTTAATTTTTGGGCCTCATTGGTGCAACGTGTGAGCACGCCTTACTCAGGTCAGACATGCTCATGCAGTGCGAGCAGAGAACTTCTCCGTGAACCTCAATCAGTTACAACGGTGGCGCTGGCTTTTCCTTGAATGCCTGTGAGTGGCAAACTTGATTGATTGATATGTGGGGTTTAACGTCCCAAAACCACCATTTGATTATGAGAGACGCCGTAGTGGAGGGCTCCGGAAATTTCGACCACCTGGGGTTCTTTAACGTGTACCCAAATCTGAGCACACGGGCCTACAACATTTCCGCCTCCATCGGAAATGCAGCCGCCGCAGCCGGGATTCGAACCCGCGCCCTGCGGGTCAGCAGCCGAGTACCTTAGCTACTAGACCACCGCGGCGGGGCAGTGGCGAACTTGCAATGCGATGGCAATATAAATAAGCGCTTAGCTTACGCTCTTTGACGGGCATGACCTCAGGCACGACAAACAAGAGGAATATATGGATGATTTACTATCAATCAAGTGAACAACAACATGAGAGTCATTTGGACTGGTTGCCGCATTAGCGATTGATTACTTCTCCTATCGCTAACTTAACAGATAACTAGAAAAAAAAACGGACAAACCGCTGACGCGCTTTGACACATGTACAACCTACAATTATAACGACGACGACGAACTTCACTCGTGATAAATGCAGAACTGCTGGTGACGAAATTATGATCCTTCAAGGAATTGTAGCTCTATAAATTCTCCCGTGTCTCGAAATTTATTCCACATGGTAAACGCTATATTCTTCCCACGTTCCTTTTCTCGAGCTTTGCTATCGCCCCGATACACTGCACAATTCTCAGCGAAAACCATGCCTGCAGTTTTGGAGAAGCTTCAGGACTGTAGAAGATCATTTTGATAAGATCACGCCAACTCCGTGAACTGTACAGATTATTTTGAAACCTACACCATCGCTAGCGATAACGCTAGAACATCCGATGGAAAGGGTATAAATGATGACGCGCTTCGACGCTGGTCAGTTCATTGATGGCCGACGCTGCATGCACCGCTATCAGGGCAAGTGTGCTATCGTAACCCGACTTTCCTTTTGGTGGACACAGGTTTGCCTAAATAAACAGTTTGGTCTGACCATTCAGTCTCCTACCTTAAACCACGTCAAGACCCCAATGCATCTGGTGGAGCTGCTGGGTACCGATCCTAGTACCTTTCGCATGCAAAGCAAGACGTCAAAAGCTGAAGGAGGGGCTTGGTTCCTCTTAGCAGGTTCCGTAGAATCGGTGAGGGCAAAAGCAATGGTTATGCTCACGAATTTCAGCAATGAGAACAAACACGTGAACAAAGGAACGACGGTCGCATACATCTGAGAAATTCTGGGAGCCACCAGTGCTTTCGCCATCGCCGATTCTGCGGAACCTGCTCAGAAGAACCAAGCCCCTCCCTCAGCTTTTGACGTCAATACCAGCCTTCCTAACCATAAGCAAGAACAGCTCAATACCCTGCACTTGCAATACGAAGATTGCTTTTCGTCGTCATCAAAAATTTGTCTGCTAACTGGAAAGAGTTATTACGCCAGCCGGTCACTTTTTAAAGCAGAAGCCAATTATTCCACAACCTAAAAGGAGTGCCTCGCATCATCTGGGCTACGTCGAAACTTCGCCCCTACCACTACGGTAGGTCCTGCAAAGTTGTGAGCGACCACCAGGCCTTGTGTTGGCTACCTACCTTGAAGGACCCTTCAGGTCGCCTCGCTCGATGGATCCTGAGACTTCAAGAATATGACATTACCTTCGTTTACAAGTCCGGCAAGAAACACTCCGCCGCCAACTGTCTTTCTCGTGTGCCTGTTGACCAATCACCGTCCGACGACCCGGAAGACGACTACTTCGAAGAAACGATAACTGCCGACTACTTCGATGAACGACAGCTGGCCACCCCAGAACTTAAGGGCCTTATAGAATACCTCGAAGGCAGGACCACTGAAGTTCCGAATGTATTCAAGCGCGCACTTGAGTTGTTCTTTATGCGGAAAAGAAACACTCTTCACCGCTTCGCGCCAAGTACCTCTTTGTGGTGCCTTCAGCTCTGTGACCAGAACACACTCAGGACCTGCATGATGATGCGATGGCAGGGCACCTCGCTGTTTCCCGCACGCTCGCGAGCATACAAAAAAGGTACTACTGGCCACGTCTCACCGCCGACGTCACTCGTTATGTGAGGACATGCCCGGACTGTCAGCGACGCAAACACCACCGACAAGCTCAGCGGGACTTCTGCAGCCAATTGAACCACCTCGCCGACTATTCGAGGAGATTGCTATGGACCTACCGTGGCCGTCCCCGATGTCAGCTTCCGGAAACGAATGGTTCGTGGTAGCTACTGACTACCTCACCCGCTACGCTGAGACAAAAGCCCTGCCCAAAGGCAGTGAACCCGAGAAAGCTAAGTTCATTGTCGAAAATATTTTCCTACGTCACGGCGCACCGGAGGACCTCATCACCGACAAAGGAACGGCGTTTACTGCTGACCTAACTCAAGCGATCTTGGCACACAGCCAGACAAACTACCTCCGAACAACAGCGTACCACCCACAGACCAACGGCCGCAAAGAGTGGCTAAACAAGACGATCGCCGACATGCTGGCAGTCTACGTCGATGTCACAATCCGTGGGATGCCATTCTTCCGCACGTGACCTTCGCATCTAAGACGGCGGTGCAGGAGACGACGCAGATATTTCTATACAAGTTGGTCTATGGAAGAAGCCCAGCAACGACGCTAGATGCCATGTTCCCTAAAGTCACTGACGAAAAAAACTCGATGTGAGTGAGTACCTTCACTGGGCCGAAAAAGTCCGACAACTTGCGTCTTCGTGTCAAGAACCAACAGACGACCGACAGCCGCCGTTACAATCTTCGACGACGCTTCGTGAAATACCAGCCCGGTGAACGTGCTTTGCTGTGGACGCCTATACGCTGACGATGACTCAGTAAAAAGCTTCTGCGACGGTACTTAGGACTGTACAGGTTGGTTTCACGTCTCGGCCAACTTGATTACGAAGTTGTCCCTGATGGCATCACGAACTCTCAATGATGCTGATCGCGACCTGCAGTGATTCATGTGGCGCGCCTCAAGCCGTTTCATGCTCGGTAACGAACTGGAACAGTATTTTTTCTATTATTGCTGTATTGTATTTGTTCCTTGTACTTTCTTGCATTATTGTTGTACCTTCATCTTCCGATAAAGCATCGAGACGATGCCTTTCATGAGCGAAGCTCCTCATAGCGGCACTTGTTCGTCCATCGTAGCCGTTTTAGTGTGTAACAATTATAACATTTGACCTCCAAAGTGGTTCCAGTGAGAGATTTCTTCTGTGCGTTGTTGAACAATAAAAATAATGCCTAATGTACATGCCAATGGCTGCTATTGGGTAATGAGAGACAGGAGCAATCGGCTTTTAGTCAACGCGCGAACTGCGATCCCCATTATCAGCCATTGGCATGTACATTGAGCATTATCTGACAAGAAAGCGTTGCTACGTTATAGTCGCTGGGTGTCCCCTTCTTAGTTTTAGAAAGGTATAGCGAGCGTTGAGCCGCAGTGCCATGAATACAAAGAACTAGTATATACCAACAATGAACTCGAGGTGGTTAAAGTGGGGAAGTAGATACGAAGCGCAAGCCGTAAGACAGTAAAAGTCGAATTCTCCTGTCTCTCATTTCCCAATAGGAGCCATTGGCATGTACATTGAGCACTATCTGACAGGAAAAGATTGCTACGTTATACTCGCTGGGCGTAACCTCCTTGGTTTTAGAAAAGTTTAGCGAGCGTTGCGCCGCAGTACCATGAATACAGTGAACTAGTATATACCATGAACTCGAGGTGGTTAAAGGTGGGAAGTAGACATGAATGCAAGCCATAAGAAAGTGTGCCTGTGCCATCTCTAGTTTAATCCTTGGAATTTCCGCTGGATGGCGGTGCTTCTCTATGGGGAATATATGATGAAAAGATGCGAGATGGTGGTACTTGGAATGTTCAATATATGGACGAACGGACACACAGGCAGATGCATGGACGGGCGCATGGACGGACGCAGGGTGGGTGCATGGACGAACGCAGGGACGGACGCACGAACAGACGTAAACATGGACGGTCACACAGACGGACGCATGGACGGACGGAAGCGAGAACGAATGGACGGACGAATGCTTCGCCCCACTCTCCATCATTTACTCCGTGAATACGGTGCCAATTTTTTTTATTTTTCCTTCCTATTCCACGATCCAACGACATCTGCAGCCCCAGCAATATTGATTTAGTTCCGACGTTCATACTTGTACGTAGTATCGAATAAAAAGCAAACGTTGCCCATATTCGAGGCAAAGCACCAACACGTCAGTTAAGTGCGGCGTGTTTCTTTATACCATAAAAGCCATCCATAAGCAATTCTAGGCAACATAGCCTTTATTAGGCTAAGCTGACACTGCAACGCTACGCACGAAAAGGCGGGTGTTTCCTGCGCTTCGCTAAAACGATGCGGTGGTGGCACATACTCAATGCGCGCATCAAGACAGTTTATTTATTTATTTATTTATTTATTTAAAATTCTTTACAGGCCCTTTACAGGGCATTGAGTAAGCGGGGTAATTGGTGAAGTTTTACAGATCACACAATAATAATTCACGCGTTACAAAGCGCGTTACAAAGTTCAACGCAGCGCCTCCACAATTTCGCTCACTGATTTTCTCGCGCGGAACAATAGACACAGACAGACAGCGAACTTTAATGGAGCTCGACGTGTTACGTCAGGGACCTCTAACGAGGCGTTGTTGAACAGTTGGCCGCATCCACGTGGAGGACAGAATTCTGTGACGCTTATTAGCCCTCTGGACTGCCTGTAGATGCCTTCTGAGTTCTATACTCCTTATGGCCTCCTCCCAATCAGCTTCGCTTGAGGGAATATTGTTAGGCAGCGCAGAACCTCGCCAGAGCATGGGAACCATAGAGCAGAAAGTTTCACTGCAGTCATTAAAGCTAGGGTCAATGTCCACCTATATTTTACTTAGAAATTCCCACGACGGAAAAGACCCCGTCTGCAACATTCTCAAGATAGCTGACTGTGCTCTGCGGAGCTTCGCATGAAGAAGAGGATAGATTCTTCTGCCAAGTTGGCAATGCAACGTTTTCTCATTGAATGTCAGTAGTGCATTGTTCTGCTGAGTCCCTCTCTGCTCCTCCGTAGCCCCCAGACCGTCGCGGCACGTATGTTCTCGCACCCAATCATGAGCCAGCTCGTTGAAGTTTGGAAAGTCTTCGAAAACGTTCTTGCTCATAACAAAATAATGTGGAAAAGCCCTTTTTTCTAGAGTGGAGGCCGCCTCTCGAGCAAGTTTACCCGATTGCTAAGCTTTAATTGCGTCTCTTGAGTCGGTGTAAATGTAGGAACGCTCTCGGTTGGACAAGGCCAGAGAAACCACGACTTGCTCTGCTATACCCGGAGTGGCCGCCTTTACCGCGGCGGAAGAGCGAAGCACCCCCCTCGGGTCTCTAACCGACAACGCGAACATTCAACTGTTACCGTACTGCGCTGCATCGACAATCACGACGGACTCAATGTTATCCCTAACTCTCTTCAGGATGGCTCATGCCCGGGCTTTGCGCCTACCTTTGTTACGTTGTGGATATACGTTTCGCGGGAAGGGCCACACCATGTACGTCGCCCTTGTTTCCCGACTCAGTGTTGTTCGCCATTCCTCTGTAAGCCTAGGAGACATGCCGACCTCTTGAAGGATTCTCCTGCCTGCCGAGGTTGACGATAGCCTAACCACCAGGGCAGTGACCCGCGCCTCTATGATCTATTCGATATTATTGTGCATAGCAAGGTAATCTAGCTTGTCAGTGCTCGTTGCAGAACAACAAATGAAAGTTTTATTCTCTCTCTCCAGACGAAAGAGAAGAATATCATCATTTGACGACGTTTGCTGTGAAACATGTGAATACGGGGTGAATTTTTCACCACATATAGCGGCCCGCTCAATGTCGATAAAAGATAACCTGAATGTGAACGTTAGATGCAGTCTCAAGAATAAAAGATTGTTATTTTAAAATGTGTCATTTACGCACAATGCTCTGTTCTCTCGAGAGAGTACGACAGCTTGTTCTGGTCATAGATTACGGTTGCAGGCAAGTATTTCCCTCTGCAAGCGTTCAGTGTAGGGTGGTGTCACAAAGCGCAACAACGATCGGCCAGCCTTTTGGCTCCATTGTGACACCATTGATACCAAAGTGAAAATAGCGCGAGTGACTAAATGAGTATAGCGTTCCAGAGCCTACGCCCAACGTTCCGCGGCACGCCCATTCGTTGTAACAGTTATCGATCGGCCCTCAATTGCAGCTGACAGCACTAAAGAAAGGAGCTTTGGGCTGCCGACTTGCACGTGCTTTACAAATCGCATGCCTGTTTCCATTGGTTGGTGGTGTCGGTAAGTACGTTTGTGACCTACTTCTCATAAGTGCCGTACACGTCTTGCTTTATTTACTTATACTTCAATGATTCTCATTTGACTATCATGAATGCAGGTTGTACGAGAGAGGCCCTGGTGATATCTCAATGTCCTATGCATTAGCTACTGTGTTTTCGGCTTTCCTTTATGACATGATGAAAGTTTACAGACAATCCAAATGTTGAATTTCTTTTTGATGTAATCATAGCGGGCAACCGGAATTACAGTCCCATTCTGTTTTTGCAGTGGCATGACGGTTCTTCAATACAATAATGCCAAGCACAGCAACCTAATTGTTTTTCTGTCAGACACACCGCCAATGTCATCTCGGTATTTTGCTTAGAAAACATTTTTGTACGTGCCTCAAATGGATACTTCGGGGTGTGTAACAAATGTAGGTTTTTGACTGAAGGCCATCCCTGTGCGGTGGTCTTGTGGCTAAGGTACTCGGCTGCTGATCCGCAGGTAGCGGGATCAAATAAATCCCTGCGGCGGCGGCTGTATTTACGAGGGATGTGAATATGCTTTAGGCCCTTGTGCTCAGATTTGGGTACACGTTAAATCATTAGAGACCGATTTATTTTTCTATTGTTACCCCCGTTTAGCCGCTTTGCGATAAACAAAAAAAGCTTTCGCCACATGGTGTCCTTAAGGGGCAGTCTGAGCTATTGAAAAACTTGTTGCCATGAGTTTTGCGCGTTTTCCCAAAGGCTGCATAAATTCAATGTCTTTGTCGGGATAGGTGAACTTATGATCACGCTTGGACAAAACCTAAAGAACACCACATGCTAACACTGATGCTTGGGATGGTTGATTCATGATTATTCATATAGGTTTATCAGCTCAAAAAATACGAAACTTTTATAGAAGAAACACGCACACAGCGATTTACTCACATCTCATTTACTATTTCAAACCCAGGGCGATTTTGTAGGCACGCATCTAAACAACAGAAGATTACATGAAAAAAAGAGGCGATAATAACCACGTTACAACCGCTTGCCAAAATCAAAAACAACCCGTGATGTGATTGCCTTGGGTTGTTTGTCTATTTGGCAAGTGGTTATCCTGTGGTTTTCATGACCTGTTTTCTTCATGTTATTTTCTGTTGTTTTCAATGCGTGCTTACAAAATTGCCCTGCATTTAAAATAGTAAATCAGTTGTGAGTACAGCGCTGTGTGTGTGTTTCTTTAAAAAATCCGTCTTTTTTTCTGCCTCAATCTGTCTCAATAGCCCCAGATGGTTGATATTTCAGGATCCCCGCACTTCGGCGTCTCTCAAATATTATGGTTGTTTTGGGGCGTTAAATTCCCCATATCAATAATTCAATCATTGTTTGATTGAGGACTACTTGCGCGATTGATAGAAAATGCTGCGGAACCTTACATGACCATTAAAAAGACTTGAGGGGTGAGGTCCCAGCATCAATAAAATGAAGAATTACGCGCAAATTTATTTCTCCTCTCGAGCTGTGTACTAATGAAATTGATCTAAGAATTAAACAATAACAACTTTGAACGAAAGACAAATGACGCGAAAATTGACGCGGGAAGGTAATTTATATGACACTTGGACCGTAGATTGAATTCCACAGACACTCCTTCATTTATTAGAAAAAAATTTCGTCAAAGAAGCAATATTAGTACCATATAGAACTTGATAACTTGCAACGAGTGATTAGAATAGCTTTTTATAGTGAAAACTTCTGATTCAACTGTACAAATAGGTAGAGTTCAAGATTACGTGTTTTGCTGCACGCTTCATTTTATGCCTGCATTGAAGTTAGTTCTGAATTATTAGATGGAGTAGCTAGCAAAACTGGGCCATGTTGCTGTTAAAAAAATTACTTCGCAAATATATATCGCAGTAGATCTTATTTATTCTTCGTTTCTACATGTGCTCATGACTTGTCTGGGGAGTGGGAGGAGAGGAATAAATGACGAAGGACAGGGAGATTAGCCAGTTCTCAGACCGGCTGGCTACCCTGTACTGGGTAAGGGGGTAAGGGGGATAAAGGATGAGAGAAAAGAGACGTTGTAAAAAAAGAGAGAGAAGGTCATCAGACGATCCACGACGCCATTTACTGTCTGTCTCTAAGACCACTTGCCCGCAGAAAGCGCAACAACGCTCTCAATGCCTTGCGTGCAGAGGACGGTCTCGGCCAGTGTCCTAATACCCTTTCTTCCGACAATTGGCGATTGTCTATTCTATCTAAAGCTTTTGACAGTTCTTTTTTTGGCACGCTGAAGCGGGGACACTCGCAGAGAAGATGGGAGAAAGTCTCTGCGCAGCCGCAGTTGTCACGTGTCGGGCTTCTAGCCATTCCGATTCGAAACGAATAAGCATTCGTAAAGGCCACCCCAATCCACAGACGGCGCAAAAGTGTCTCCTCTGCTCTGGTTATTCCTGAAGGAAGACGGAGCTGTAGGTGTGGGTCCGAATTATGAAAGTGGACGTTGGTGAGTGCCGGTGAATTCCACTGAGCGAGTGTCAGTTCTCGTGCAAGTGATCGAAGCCTTGCAGCGGCGTCCGTTCTTGATAATGGTATAGCTACACAAGGGGCATCATCATGAGCAGTTCGGGCTGCTTCAACTGCACGGTCGTTTCCATCAATGCTGCAGTGGCCTGGTATTCATTGATACGCTATGTCATGTTGTTTCTCTATAGCCCGGTGATGAAGCAGTCGTATTTCAGCAATTATCTGTCCGTTTGATCCATGACGATATGGCGAGGCAATGCCCTGGAGATCTGCTTTGGAGTCGGAGAATATTGACCATGTCTGTTGCGGTTCTTCAACTAGGAACTGCAGAGCGGCACGAATGGCGGCAAGTTCTGCCGCCGTGGATGATGTCAGATGCGAGGTCCTGAACTTTATCGTGATGGATTTCTTCGGAATTACCACTTTGCCTGTTGAACTTGTTGTAGTGACCGACCCATTCGTGTAAATGTGAACGCGTCCACTGTGTTTCTCATGCAGAAACAGTAATGTTGTTTGTTTTTGGGCCAAATTTGTCAATTTTTCTTCTTTTGCATTCCGGGGATGGTTCTCAGGGCTTCCAGTGGATGTAGACACCACAATGGTAACGGCGGTCTTGCTGCGTTCGTGAAGTTCGTGGGAATCACCGTGCGATATGGGGCAATAATAGAGAAGAACTCAGAGCATGGCCTGGAAGTTGGAAGGGAGGCGAGGTAATGCGACTGAATCCGGGTGGCATGTCTTATGTGCGTTCTTAAAGCATCGACACGAACGTAGGTTGTGATAGGGTGTTCATGAGCGATTGCGACAGTCGCTGCTGAGGATGGGCATCTCGGCAGCCCGAGGCATATTCTCAGTGCTTGAGCTTGTAATGACTGGAGCACGTGTACGTTTGTTATGCGGGCCTTGCCAAGCACAGATAGGCTGTAGCGCATGAAGCCAAGAAAAAGTGCAGCATACAGTTGAAGCATGGCTCGTACCGATGCACCCCATGATTTTTCCGCAACAAACATTAGGACGTGGGTGATCATGGTCAGTTTCTTCTTCATGTAAGCGATATGAGGGCTTCAAGACAAATCGCGATCTATTATTACTCTCAGGAAACGGTGAGTCTTTTGATAGCTGATTGTGTGTCCATTAAATCTGATGTGGTATGGCGTCATTGTCTTGCGCGTAAACGCAACTAGTGAGCATTTCTCATATGACAGCTCCAGTCCTCGTCCTTGAAGGTAGTTTGACGTCAGTGTAGCCGCTGTCTGAAGCCTGGCTCGTACGTGTAGACGCGTGACCCCTGATGCCCAGATGCAGATGTCGTCCGCGCATATCGACAGATGTATGAAGTGTGGCAGGACGTCAACGAGGCCGATGAGCGCAAGGTTGAAAAGTATGGGGCTTAGGACCCCACCTTGAGGTACGCCGCAATAAGTATGATGTTGCCTTGTTGCGCCAAATTCTGTCTGAACGAAGAAGGTTCTGTCCTTCAAATAGCTGTAGATCCATTGGTAAACACGGCCTCCCAATCCAATGCTGCCCAAGGCGTCCAGGATGGTTTCATGTAATACATTGTTGTATGCAGTCTTAATAACCAAGAGAAGTGCCGCTGATATTCTATTTAGGCTCTTCTGCTGTTGTACAGACGTGACAAGATCAACAACATTGTCTATGGAAGACCGTCCACGTCGAAAGGCGGTCAAAGCATCAGGGTATATATTGTTATGTTCCAAGTACCACTCCAGGCGAGTCAGCACCATTCTCTTCATCACCTTTCCAAAACAGCTGGCAAGCGTGATGGAGCGATAGGATGCCATGTCTAGAGGCGATTTGCCTGGTTTGAGCAGGGGCACAAGGCGGCTGCACTTCCACGAAGGAGGAACCAAACCGTTGCTCCACGAGTCATTGAATACAGCTAGAAGGGCACACCTAGCTGTTCGTCCTAGGTTACCAAGGGCCATGTAAGTGGCTCCATCGGGTCCAGGCGATGACGAGCGCTTTCGTTTGTGACAGAATTCACGGTTTACTGTTTTCGTTACGGGTTGCAGATTTGGAAGCCTCGTATTTAGAAAGTCGTATAGCATTGTAAAGACGTGGTTTACAAATTACGATAATTAGAAACTGATTCTTGAAAACATATGGTCGAAAATCCGAAATGCGGGGTTTAGGACCTCGGGCATTCCAATGAAAAATTGATGCCTCTTTCCCTTGTTCACGGAATGGCTGCAGAGAAAGAGCCATGGTGCTTCTCTAGATTTGATAGCACCAGATTCAAAGCGTCCAATATTTGAAGAGCGCTGTGGGCAGCCGGAGTCTGAATATTATTCAGGAGTACTCGAATTGTCTTCATGAGGGTCTTAATCGCGTCTATTATTCCGTTATATTGACTGTCATGACTTACTCGCTCTGAAGTAGCTTTCAGTGGGCGATGCTGCCGCTCTACTGGCGGTGTCACTGATGGCAGCGCTGGTTACGCGTCAGAGTCAATGTTTCTTGCGTCTTTCTGAGGATGCTTGTTGTTGGCACTTGTTGATGCTTGTGATGGTGAGTGCGTGATATAGGGTAGTGGTGTATCCCTGGCCTTGGCAGAGGATGTCCTAGGAGCTTTCCTATGGCACGAACGCCAACGTCGCACTTTGGCAGCAGCCTCCCTGTGGGTAGAACCGTCCCTGGCCATCTGCCTCAGCACTTGCATCTCCTTCTTCACATTTGGGCACTGCTTTGATGACGCCTCGTGAGGACCTTGGCAATTGCCGCATTTGCGATGTTCTGCCTGGCAGGCTTCCGTGTTGTGCGACTCGGAGCATCGGGAGCACACAGCAGAACTTGTGCAAACAGCACTCACGTGTCCTATTTTACAGCACTTCCGACACTGAGAGGTTTCGGCACGAACGGCCGTACTGTGTGTCGAAAATGACCAACTCTTACTTGAGTTGGGAGGCTGTCACCCTTAAAACTAGTTTCACGCATCGTGAGATCCCGAGACGGCGGGCTTGCAAGATTATAGTAGCTTCCGTCACTGGTTTGATTAGAGTGGGAAAATCAATATCGCTGATTGAAGTGTCGACGTCGTAGATAACGCCTGCCCTAGAGTCCTTGTCATCTGGTATGATTTGGGTGCACGTTAAAGAACCCCAGGTGGTCTAAATTTCCGGATCCCTCCACTACGGCGTCTCTCATAATCATATAGTGGTTTTGGGACGTTAAACCACATATATCAATCAATTGTCATCTGGTATGAAAGAACGTACGTTGATTTTCTCGAGCACACTCACCTTGGTCAATACGTCGAGAGCAGTACGTTGCGTAACGTCTATCGCCAGAACGTTCTTGTGGCCATTGATTCTGAAGTCTGTTATTTGTCCCGGAACGAGCGCCTTAAGGGACATAGACTTGACCTGGCGATGAAGTCGGTTCATGCTGTCAGCGGCATTCAGCGGGACAAACAGAATAGTGTGAACCGGTGGCTCTTGAATATTCATGGTGGCCTTACTTTGGGAAGGAGATGTCGTAAGGAGCCTCTTCTTCGCCTTGTGTCTTGCCACGGGTACAAAGTCACTTTCATCGGAGCTCTCATCACTGGCCGTAGAGTACATGAGCGTGTCCTCACTGTCGACGTCACTTGGGTGGTCGGAGCGCTTTTTTATTTATTTATTTACAGTACCTACAGCGCCCGCGAGGGGAATTAGTGTAGGGGGAGATAACGATTTTGAAATGCAGAAAGGCGACAGTCCATTTACACTGAGTTGAACATAAAAGAAATACAGATACATAATAAAGCATCCATTGGTGACACGTAATAAACATTGACGTGTGTGAAGGTACAGCAGCAAGACAAAAAATTATATATAAAATGCATACGCACACACACATATATATACATATTTATACACACACAGATAAAAACAGGCGGGATAAAAAATTGAAGCGTAGATAGCTAGAGAGATGAAACGAAAGTGTAGGCAACTTTATTGTGTGCTCAGGCTACGTTAAAATATGATGTTCCAGCGCAGTGGCGAATGTTTCCCTGGACAGTGGCTACAATTTCATGAGGTAGTTTGTTCCATTGCCTAATTGATCGCGGAAAAAATGAATATTTGAAAAGGTTAATTCTGGTAGCGAACTCGCGCACTTTAAGGGAGTGATCAGTACGAGCAGATATATACGTAGGCTCCGAAATGTAGTTTTCTTTGTGAATACCCGTTAAACCATGGAATATTTTGTGAAACAGAGATAAACGTAAGAATTTGCGCCTGTCTTCAAGAAGAGGCCATCCTAAAGTACTCCTGATTTCGAAAGATCTTTTAGAAAAGTTGTAATCACCCGTGACGAAACGGGCCGCTCTCAGCTGCACGCGTTCTAGAGCGTCGATGTTCACCTTGGTAAAAGGGTCCCACGTGCTGCACGCGTATTCCAAAAGTGGGCGTACATTCGACATATAGAGGATTTCTTCCAGGCTGGCCGGTGCTTGTTTAAAGTTATGTCTTAAGAAGTTTAATGTGTTGCTGGCCTTTGTTACGATGTAATTTATGTGGGCATTCCAAGTCAAATTGCTGGAAAAAATGACTCCTAAGTACTTTTATTCTGTGACAAGGGACAGCTGTGTCGAATCCATGACATAGCTTGCCATCAGTGGGTGTCTTTTGTTTGTGAATCTTAAGAGGTTGCATTTCGACAGGTTGAGTGTCATGTTCCAAGTCGAACACCAAGACATGATTTTGTTCAGATCATTCTGTAGAAGTTGACTATCTGATTCACTTGAAGTTTCACGGTAAATACAGCAATCATCTGCATATAACTTCACATGACAAGACAAGTGTTCAGTAAGTCATTGATAATTATAAGAAAAAGCAGGGGCCCTAAGACGGACCCTTGTGGCACTCCAGATAATACAGAGACATAAGAAGAGCGGACACCATGAAGTATCACGCGTTGGTTTCTATCTAACAGGTACGCATCCGACCACTTCAGGAGGGTGTTCGGCAAGTTGAGGTAGGACAAATTTAGTAGTAACAGGGTGTGAGATACCGTATCGAAAGCTTTCCGAAAGTCTAAAAAGATGCAGTCAACTTGCAAACCTGAGTTAATAAATGCTGCGATGTCATGGCAAAATTCTACAAGCTGAGTGTCGCAAGAAAAGCCAGCCCTGAAGCCATGTTGCGTTGGAATAATGAAGCTATTTTCTTGAAGGTGTGCCATTAAATTTGTATAAACAACATGTTTTATGTTTTACAAGCAACGCTTGTGAGTGAAATTGGCCTGTAGTGGCACGTTCTTGTTTTTGAACCACTTTTGTGAATTGGAATAACATTTGCAGTTTTGCAGTCCGAAGGTAGAGCACCAACCTGAAGGGATATCTTAAATACCAGTATTAAGAAAGGGGTGACAAACAATGCACAGTTTTTTAGGACAAAATTTCAAATAAAGTCAGGACCGGAAGCCGAGTGGATGTTTATGTTCCGTAGTAATAATGCGATGCCATCTTCAGACAGCTCAATTTCCCTAATCTGAGTAAGCTCTCTGGCGCCAGGTGATTTCAAAAGTGTGGCTTTTGAGCATGAAAACACGGAGTGAAAATAAGCATTGAAGGCCTCTGGTTTTGCCAAAATATCTGCGCCGTAGCTTTTTCGTCTATGACGTCAGGGATAGCGTCACCAGAGTTCTTTTTGCTCTTGACTTATTTCCACATTTCTTTTGGATTAGTTTTCACTTTGTGTCCTAAAGTGAAAAGAAACTTTTTATGTGCATTGCGCATCAATCTCGCTATCGTTTTGCTCATTACCTTCATCTTTGCGAACAATGTAGGATTCGGCGAGTGGCAGTGCTTACGAAAGGCTCTATTTTTCCTGTTTAACATCGTACGAATCTCTTTAGTAATCCATGGTTTATCGTTTCGACGCTGGGAAGTAATGACATGCGAGGGAATGAAGGTTTGTGTCAAGGACAGTATTTAGTCTTAAAAAGATCCCACAATGCATTTATGTCTAGACACGAACATTGAGCTCTAAACTCTGGGAAAAAATTGTCTAGTTCACATGATATTGTTGCGTAATCGCCTCTTTCACAAAAAAAGGCCTTGCGAGGCTGCGCAGGATGACAATTCTTGGTGGCACAGGACATCTTAGCGAAGACAACATCATGATCACTAATACCAGGAATCAAGGAAATCGAAGACACGAGACCAAGCACATTGCAAAAAATAAATCAAGTACATTTGCACTACTAGCCATAATTAGCGTTGGTTTTTGCACAAACTGTAGTAACGAATGGGCATTTATCATTTCGCGGAAGGAGTGTACAGGAGGAATGAATTGAGTAACACTGGTGTAAGCTGCTGCCATATCACATCTGGTAAATTAAAATCACGTGCCAAAACAATACATGTAGTTTGTAGTGTCAGCAGCACATTGCTTAAATTGAAAAGGGGCTGAGGGTCTCTCGTGCTGGGTGACATGTAGAAGGAAATGAATGCCATAGACGAGCCGTTGTTCAAGAGTACTTTGCAGCAAACAATTTCGGTTGGGCCAGCTTCAACGTCAACGAGGAAGCTAGATATGGTATTGTGAATCAAAATGAAAACACCTCCCCCATGCGCGTTTCTGTCCTTCCTGTAGACTGTGTAGCAGGTTGGAAAGATTTCATTGTCATTAATTGTGTCGTTTAACCAAGATTCATAACCAAGTACTACATGTGGCTTTGTTGCTTCAATGGGGGCGGCAAGTTATATAATTTTATTTTTTACGCTACGACAATTTACCACAATACACACGATGTCATCCGGGCTGGATGGTTGTCTAGGAGTTACGAGGGCCTTTTTTAGTTGCTATGTCTTGGTTTTAGTCACGCTGTCTGTTTCAGCATTATAGACAAACGTTTCCTTGCCAATCTTTAGTTTGTTATACGATAGTCTGAAGTCCCCTCCCTTACTCTTCGCAAATTGAATTAATTTCCGCCTCTCTTGTCGAACTTTGTTGCTATAGTCTTCGCTAATAGCAAAGCTTGTACCTTTCAACCTCGAAGTAGTTGATAAAACACGCTGCTTTTCCTTAAACGACTGAAACCGAACTATAATAGGCCTGTTTTTGTTGCCGTGAAGCGACCTAGCCTGTGGGCCCTCTCAACCGCATCAGCCGAAATAGCGACTTTTAACTTTTCCTCGCAAAAGGCGATCACCTTAGTCTCCGTATGTTGCCAGGTTTCACCAGCTGCATTTTGAAAGCCAAAAAAGATAAGGTTGTTTCTACGAGATCAATTTTTCATATCATCTTCCAATTCTGGCAGCTTCAAAAACGTGGCAGCAAGATTGTCGGTCTCCGCAGTTAACTGCATCACCTTGTCCCTTAATGGAAGCACTGATAGCAATTTGTCCTCAAAGACGTTCAATTTGTCCTCTATCTGCGAAAACCTTTGCGCGAGTGCTTCTTGCCGGTGCGCTACGGAAAGAAGTCCCCCAAGAATTTCCGTCTGCTTTTGCAGTACCGTAGGAATTGCCATGACAGCAGTGAACATTTGTTCTTCTTGCTCAGAAGTCAGAGGGCCTGGGTTTTGTTCTACATCACCAGCAAGCTGCAGTAGTTTTCGCAGATAACTTACACATAACAAACACTTGATTCGCACAAAAGTAATGCTGCGCGTACAAAAGTTCAAGGCGGAGTTGGGATCTGGCGCCAATTTTCGAAATGGTTTACCGTTAACAGGGCGATAGAAAAACCAACCTGAAGAAGTACGAGGCGTAAGTGACCAGCAGCCATGTCGGCGCCAGATCCCAAGGTGGCATGCAGGGGCAATAGCTTATGTAGTGTGACGTTGAGTTCCGATGTGCCAGGTTGCCAGTCAGCGTAGCGACAGTCGAACAGCGACGGTAGCACCGTCATATCCAAAGTAATGACGGCGCTACCGTCATATCTTTGGATATGACGCTACCCTATATTCTTAGAGTGGTCACAGACGACGCGGAACGTATGGGTGGAGGCCCTGCTGATTCTACGTCCATTTCCGCAGGCAGAAGAGCGGCGTCTTCCACTAGCACCAAAGAAAACGAGAAAAAATAACAGAGACTGAAACCAGTGTTCCACTCAGGAAAGACTTCCTCTTGGGAGTGGGGTGTACTGAAAAGTGCCGGCGTTTTCACGTTGGACTGTTTTGAAGTAGCTAACTTTGTTATTAGTAACAAAACAACACTATAAGCTTGTTTTATTTGATACCAAATTTAAAAAGAAGAAAAAATGAACGCAAGAAGGTTCGACAACATACAAGATTGCTGGGTGGTATCCTAAAGCTCTTACCAACATCTTAGGTAAGGACGTAGAGATTCTTCTAACGAAACTCCGTGGCGTCTTCATGGTTATTTTGTTACCTAACTTCATCACGTACCTAATGCTGCGTTTATGTACTACTTTTACTTACCAAGAATTTTTCACCGAACTTCGACAAATTTGAGCATATCTACCTTTCTATCTATCTATCCATCTATCTAGCCACTTAGTTTGGTTGTTCTCGAGGTCACCCCCATAACGTGGCGTGCACCAAAGTTTGCATGGGAGGGTAAGTTGATTTGACAATTATGACGCGCTGGTTAAGACATAAATATTGTCACAATCCTGTTGCGCACGTCGTCAAACTTTTCGTTGAATAGCGGCACATACCCTCTGGTAGTTGGCTATGTGGCACAGGCGATTGACACTAAATATCGACCCAGGAATGTCGAGAACACGAATGGGCAATTATAACGCGTGAGTGTTAAGCAATACCCTACATCAGAAGCGTCGATTCAAAGAAGACAGAATAAATGTCAAGGGTCAAGCTGCAGTCAATCGAAAAATTGTGCGTGGTAATGACGCATTCTATCACAAGGCTACGCTAGGTCACGTACTTTTCAAATGGACGCTAATCTTCGTGAAACTTCAATATTGCTTGCTGTGCTGGTTGCCCAAGTTTATAAACATCACATACGTACACTTTTGATACACCCGCCACGTCGGTTTAACGTGAATCGTTGTTAGGTGCCAGGCTTTGAGGTTGATTTATGTAGCAGTGTCCAGGACCATAAAATTCGTGAGCATCAGCGCTTCATATCAGCTCTTGGTGTTGGTAATACGCATGTTTCAGTGGGCGTCATTGCGCAAGTGGAAAAAGCTGGTCATACACACTTTTTCAGCTCTTCAACATATGTCAGTGCGTACAACAATCATACGTATATTAGGCGTCATTACACGACGTGTAGTTTAATAAACAAATTCCAACACTGTCACTGCCCCTCCGCATGATTCGCATTACGTCGGTTCTCAGGTACGCGGGATCTGCCGAACTTCTTTAATTAGTATTGTTTTTTGCAAAGTTATATGTGCAATATACATTGTTTATTTTTTGCATCTCAAAACCTTGTGTTATTATGAAAGACGATTATGAGAGCCGTTGGTATATAGAGCTCCATAAATTTTGAAAATATGGTGTTCTTTAACCTGCTCCTGCATCGACGTACAGAATCGTGGAGTGCTGTGTCGCCATCTTAATGCAGCTACAATGACCGGGATCACTTGACTTCGGGTCATCAATTCAGCTCCATAACTACTAGATCACCAGGAACGGGAAACTTGCGATGGCCGTAACTTTTGAGTGTGTCGCAGATGTCTCTAAATCAAACAACTTTTTGCCTAAAGGCGTGGTGCCTCCACATTCATGGCCTGCGCATTCTTTTCTGTCAACGTATCTTAGAGCTCCGAGAAGAGTATCCGCCCCATGTTCTGAGCGTGTATTATTTGAAATGTTAAAGTTCCTACCTGTCGAAGCATAGAACATCCTACTTTCTCTCTACGATGATTTAAGGTTTGCGGGCGAGATGCCTGCCTCTTGAAAAGAGGCTATTCTCATTCCGACTTTATATAAGGAAAGGACCCATCCTGCGGGGTGAGTTACAAAGTTATCACGCCAACAAGGTGCCTCTGTAAGCCTTTGGAGACGATGATAAACAGGTGCCTAATACACTTCCTTAAAACAGTCTACTTGACTTATACTAGTGTGGGTTTTGAGGAGTAGGAACCCCCATTGAGTATCTAGTACGTATCACTACACACATCTGAGACGCCAACGCGCACAAAGAATTCTTTCTGTCTATGTTCTTCAATATGAGAAAGGCTTGCGACATCGTCAGCTACATGTCCAACTGGACGTTATGTGTATGGGTGAGTAATGTGCTGTCTAAAAAACTTGTGCAAAATACGGAAGTGCTGAAATGTGTTGGATTTAGTTGTACTCTTTTTATTATCAAGATAAATTTCTTGCGTCTTTACAATGCACGAAATGTGTTGTATCACTCATATATCGATGATGAGCAAATTGGTTTTAAATCATGCAATCTGATATTGTGTCAGGGGCAGGTTCACCTAGGTCTGAACAATGTCCCAAATTGGGCAGAAAAGAATTGTTTCAGTTTTATGGTTCAAAAACGCACCTACGTCGTGTTCTCCCGGAAGCGAGACTTTCATCTTGATCTAGATAATGACATTCATGGTCAACGTCTCTCCGTAAAGACAGAGCACAAGTTCTGACACTCACTTCTGGATAGTGAGCTAACGTTCATATCACACCATAAGGGCTTCAAAAAACGTGCATAAAAACAATGCGTATCCTAAATGTTTTGTCACAGATTACGTGTGAAAGTTACAAAAAGTGTCTGATAAATCTGTAAAAAGCCTCATATGCACTCGTTCCGACTATGGGGCAATTATCTATCAGTACGCTACACCAAGTACCTTAAAGATGCCTAATCTAGTCTATCATCTAGGTATTCACCTCTCTACGGGTGTTTTTCGCACCCGCAGAGAGGCGAATGAGCGGTCACTCAATTTTTTGATGTCCTATCTATAATTTTCATATTTTCGGAATACTAACGCAAACACCAAAAATCCTTTACACTCGACTATCAATGATTTGTCCACTACAATTCTTTTCATAACCACCCTTCGCTACAAGAGCCCTACGCATCTCGTGTGATGGGTCAAGCCTAGGAAATCGGTGTCCCATTCAAGTACACTGCTTGCTGGCTCTGTGCAAACCTCCCGGAATGGCAATGGTAGCTCGTAAACAGGGATATTTGCTTCATATAGGTTTCAAAGCACTCTCCTCTTGCACATATTTATAAGTACTTCTTTGAAATGCAACAAAAGTACATCTACCCGGCATACTTTACAGGTGTATCTAAGTCTCTCACTTCTGTCTCATGCGCAGCCGTTGGTCCATCTTTTTCAGACGTCGGCGTTCTGTACACAAATATGAATATCGTTACTGCACAAGCATATGCAACACTTGAGGCCATAAAACATATTGAACTACAACTACAGAAGGCATAATCTATAATGATCCGCTGAGTGTGGTAAAAGCCGTAACACTATCAAAAGAGTCTCATGCTCTACCGACGTCTGCTCGCATCATTCCGATCTTAGAACCAGCTAAGATGCCCTTGAACCTTGAATCCTTTCGTCCGATCAGTCTGACAAGCTGTCTATGTAAGGTAGTGGAAAAAATGATTGATGCGCGACTGCAATGGTGTTGCAACAGAACTGGTGTATTCTCCAACTACTTAACAGGTTTTAGGACACAGAGATGCACAATGGATGCAATACTGGGCTTAGTAACGTATGTGGAGCATAAACGCCCCTGTGGTAGTTTGACGGTCGCAGTGTTCCTAGACATCAAAAGGGCATTTGACACAGTCAGTCACACTCATTTTCTGCTGAGTATGTTGGAACTCGGACTCTCCGGCAGGTCTTTGCGGTGGATATCTAAATTTTTATCAGGTCGCAAAATGTTCATTCAGGCAAGCGAAGGAAAAAGAGCAGAACACGACGTCAGACACGGAGTGCCACAAGGGAGCGTACTCAGCCCTTTTCTTTTCAACTGTTTCATGGCTGATTTAGCTAAAAGACTGCCTTCCAGGTTGAAATACTTCTTATATGCAGATGATGTGTGCATTTGGGCATCTGGCACGGACATACGGTTAATTCAGATTGCATTGCAAGACAGAATAAATATTATCAACAACTTTTTAAAAGAAAGAGGATTGATTCTATCACACGCAAAGACAGCTGTACTGCCCTTCACCCGTAAGAAGTTAAAGAACTTCAATCTCAACTTAAAAGGAGAACCGCTAAAGATTGTAACACAGCATCGGTTTCTCGGAGTGATACTTAATAGGCAGCTATCATGGGCACCTCACATAAAGAAACTCGAAAACGAGGTGAATACGTTAGTGAATATACACCGCAGAAATGCTGGGACATCAAGGGGCGGATCTGTATCATCCATGCTCGCTGTTCGCAATGCTTTATTACGACAGAAAGTCGCATATTCTGCAGCAGTCTTACACGGCCTTTCCCGCACTTCAGAGGAGCGACTTCAAAGACTATTAGCTAGGGGACTGCGTGTCTGCATAGGTGTTCCCCGAGCGACTTTCAGCAGCCTTGTCATAGCAGAGACTCGACAACCACCCTTTCCAGTCATGAGAACAATTGAAACATGCCGCCATTTTTCTCGCTTACAGACACAACACAAGGACCACCCATTGGCACTGGAGATTTTATTATGAGATAAATGCAATGCTCATAACGATGTGCAAAGTAATGTACATATATTACCCAGAAATGAATTTTCAAGCTCTGAAATGAACTATCCTCCACGGCTGCTTGCAATACCAAGCATTGAATTCTCAGTAGATGGCATTATCAGAAAGAGAGACATGTTCATCCAAGCTGCTCAACAACTAGCGCTTTATCAGATACACACGTGGTGTCCAGGGTTCATACACATTTACACAGATAGCTCAAGTACTACAACGTCTTCAACATCGGCAATTATCATACCACAGTTCAATAATCAGGAATCGTTTAAATTATGTCGCATGACATCATCTACTACATCTAAGCTCTTCGCTACTCTGTATGCTATAAAGTTTATAAACTCGGTAGCAGACGCTCGAAAATGGGTACTTTTCTGTGACTCACCGACCGCATTAGGATCACTCTCCAGTACAAACAGGACAGTAATAAGTAAGAGTATGACATACAAAACGCAGAAAGAGCTCACCAAAGCAAAGAAGGCCAACATGAGATCAAATTTCAGTGGATACCTGGCCATTGCAACATTCCTGGAAACACAGCTCCGATGAAGCAGCACGACAAGCACATCGTAAAGACGTTACTGTTTCTTTACCAATTTCGAAAAATGAATTGCGTAGTATTGTAAAGAATACAACTTTCAGAATGAGCAAAACTGCTTGGTTTGACCAAAGTACAAAGAGCTACGATTTATATCACATCGATTCATTTATTGAATTCAAAACTACGCTAGCATTAGATAAAAGTATGGAAACTCTAATTCACCAATTAAGGCTAGGCACCACATACACAAAACATTTTTGCACATAATCGGCAGAGCTGAAACTCCCGAAGCGAATGTGGATTTATCGATAAAGACGTATGTCACCTTCTCATAGACTGTCCACATCATGACACGCCGAGACGCCGTCTTAAGTCCGAACTGTTGGCATTAGACCGCAGACCGTTTAACATGAAAAAACTTCTGGGCCCGTGGCCGACTGGAGTTTTACAGTCACACGCTTTAAAAGCATTAACACGTTTTTTTTTTACAAGACAGCGGGATAGCTGACAAGTACTAAGAAATAACGAACTTTCATTTGTAACACATGTAGTTATTATGTACAGTATCATGTGACACCCATCATGTGTGTGTTGTGAAATGAATGAAGTGTCGACTTTTATGTACACACGAGCGAATGCATCTTTATAAGAACCAGACGTGTGCTCTGATGTTTTGTGCTGGTGGACAGAATAGTAATGAGAGACATTATCAGATATTTCATTCATTGACTTTCAAATATTTCCTTCCCCTTATGTTGTGATATGTGCGTATAAGTGTGTCTCTCCATATCTGTGTCCGTGTTTTCTATTTTCCATGCACTGCATTGTATGTTTTGCTTCAAGATACGTGTTCAAGTTTTACTCAACGGCTAAGGAGTAGCCGGCGCCACAATGATGCGCCAACATCTCCTTACATATCATATGAATAAGAAACACTATCAAAGGCCACAAGTACCCGGTCCTTATTTGTGTATACACATAGTTGTGCATGGTCTATGCACAGAAACAGCATGTCGCACTGTGCTGGGTGCCCAGGCACCGTGGTATCCAAGGAAGCGTGTTGGCGGACCAGCTAGTTGCATCCGCGCAGGAAAGCGCTGCCAACACGGCCATTGCACTCACTGCGCTTCACTTTAAATGTTATCCTGACAGAAATCTAACAGATCATTGACAGCAAATGTGGGGCAGGCAGGCAAAGAATGAGCTTCATCTTTGAACCCAGATCTAAGGAACTGGCCGCCATACCGGTCTCACGCTGCAGAACTCCCACTTACCAAAATAAGATAAGGACATACACATGCTATGCACTGACACCTTTTGTCCTGTGGCGATACGCCATTTTGAGAGAGATGTGAAGAACAATGTGTGGTTCTCCACAATCATTTTCAGTGCCACTTAGGTGCTCTAAGAAAACAGCACTTTTTATTACCCTACCGGCAGCACCTCCCACTACATCCTGTCATGCTCATCGGTGGTTATGCGCTTTTCAAACTTGAATCACTTTTTACGTTTTTAAATGATGTGCATAGCTTTGACCCCTTATACTGAGCTGATCCGTAGCGCGACATCTGTGCCGAGGTCGTGGTTGTGGTGAGTACAGCCTCAACTTGATTTCTTTATTACGGCCTTTCCCCGTTCACTCTCCCTGCACTGATTTCACGTCGTTCTCGTGATTTTGTCTCTGCCCGGCCGCTGTGGCCAAGTGGCTAAGTTACTCGGCTGCTGAGCTGCAGGTCACGGCATCGAATGCCGGTTGTGGCGGCTGCATTCTTGATGGAGGCAAAATTGTTGTACGCCCATGTGCTCAAATTTGGGTGCAGGTTAAAGAACCCCAGGTGGTCGAAATTTCCGGAGCTCTCCACTACGGCGTCTCTCATATCCATATGGTAGTTTGGGGACGTTAAACCCCACATATCAATAAATCAATAATTTTATCACTTTTATGTTTTACCCGTTTTACCACAAGAAATTTTAAGGCCCCTCTAGATCCTTGTGTTTGTTCCCATCTGTTGTTTTGAAAAGACACCCTTTGCCCATCAATTAGCCCATAAAGCACCACACATCAATATCAACATTACTGTTGTAGGATTGGAGGGAGATCAACGCAGTCAAAAGTTGACTATGTTTTAATTGTTTGTTATTTTTTTCACGGTTCTGTAATTTACAGCCATAACGTATTAGATATTCAAAAGTAAATGGTAGCTTCTTAGGTTTTTTTTTACTATAAAGGCTGCCGGGCAATCGCGTAGTGAATGTGCGCTTAATCCATTTAGCTATACATTTAATATTTTTGGCGCGTAGTATTTTTGTGTCTTATTTTAATGGTTAGGACCTTAGAAGAAACAAACCAAGGCATTCCCGCCTCTGCGTGAAACGAAACTTCGGTCAGCTTACTTCTTATTTCGTCGTCACTCTAGACACCGCGAAAATGCCACAGTGGTGCCTACTGAAGTCAGCGGTAAAGAAGTGGCACACTAAGTCCATGCTCCTGCCCCTGAGCTTTTTTTGCTATCGCATACACAGCGCTAAATTGACATTTCCTCTCTGGACCCCATGTAGGATCAATGTGTTGAAACATCCTCCTCACCCTAAAAATATCTCAATCTACGCCCCTGATTGCGAGGGGGATTTGTCTATTTGCTGCCTTCCGAGGCTCCTTTCAGTATAACAAGAACCACGAAAATTTTTCGGCCAAAATATAAAATTCAAAGTTGCATGGATTATCCGCTGCATTTCTCAGGAAGACGGTAAACTTGTGGCGTAAAGCTTTTAGCGTCAGAAAGTGAAGTTTCCTCCGTCGTACGCTAAACGTTGATTTAAAAAATGCTTTCAAGTACAGATGCTCATGACTAGTTAAAAAGAAAGTGATGTTACTTTCGCAGACGAGATGTTTGTATAAAAGATGGGCAGCATACGCCTGCTTTCGACATCCCTTTAGGATGTAATAATCGTGACTGATATAGGTATCACCCCCCATCGACGGTAGGGTTATTGCCAAGAACATTAGAATTCGTTTTTTGCAAGCTACTATACGAAGCCTAAGTACGGCTACACAATGAAATATGAATATAATTGGCCACGCCGTACTCACGAGTGTTTGTAGCCAAAGGGTCCACTCTGTAACTAACATCACATAATGCTTAGACTCTAATGGTGGGGCCACGTACCAAATAGCATGGTCATTTGCACGAAAAAAAGAAGTGTATTACCATATGTTTGTACTCCAAGAAATATTGTCAGTGCGTGTCTGGGTACGTTTTTTTTCTGTCACTGATAGAGGCGTTGCGTCGATAGCAGGCATTGAATGATGTGGTGCCGGATACAGCACGGGTCAATCGATGAAGCGGAAGTGCAGCCGGTGCTGGCACCGTCATCAGTCACCCACGTCCGAGTGTTTAGGCGGCAGGAATGTTGTTCCTAAAGTGTGTCTGCTATAGATGTCTCTTGGGATACGTCGGCCGCAGCTTACCGTGCCAAAGTGCTCGTTCTGTCTTCCTCATGGTGTTGCAGCTTTTACTTGAGATCCGGTCTTTACCAGACTAGCGTTCGCTAAAGACGAGCAGTCGAGCTTTCCATCATTTCTTCTGTTAATATTGGTGTTAGTGTAAGTGTGCTTTATGCGTAAACATCGTCGGTGCCTTTGGAGTATCTTATTTGAATGAGCCTCCCGGCAATGTCGTTTATTAGGCAGCGAATTAAATAAACCTGTTCTCGAGTGCAGCTTCTTCATAATTTAAAATATTCCAATGAAAATTTGCAAGAATAAATTTCAAACCTTTAGTCAGAAGTGGCCTTTGCACAACAAAACACCGGCCACTTTTATTAAATGTAAAAATGAAGAAATTTTCATTACACATATGAGAAAGCTCAATTCAGCATGGTTTATCGGCTTTCACGTTTTTAGCCTTTCTACAGCAATACAGATATGTACACAACTTTTTCTAGAATTTTTAATGAAACATTTATTGTTACGCATGACCGAAGAGCAAATTCACCGTAATTCGTAACTAAAGAAGTGTTCAATTGTCTCTTTGAAGTGGAGACATTTTAACGCGATAGCCTTAAGAGCTCGTTAAATAATATCCGGTGCTGATGTCGTTGGTTGCGAGAAAAAAGCTATCATTTTATATTTGACCGGAATATCGAGAAACTGCGCAAATAAAACCAATTTTAAGATATCCCATGTTAGAGTCAGGATTTAACTCGTGTCTTTTAGGTGCCGAGTGAGTGCTCTAAAGCAGAGCCACGTGTCCTCTTGAATATGCAATGAAAATAACTCTCTCTGCGTGTAATTGTAATGATGGCAAGTTGGTGCTTCACAACCACACGAATCCTGTGTGCATGCTTCACAATACAACATGCAATATCACAGTAATAATGCGTGGTACAAGCGTACAATGCAATCGGGCATCACAAGATGTGATTAAGATTACTTCGTGGATTAAAGCGGCCACCTGCCACAAAAGGCACACACTTCACAGTGCCTTTTCTCCTAAACCCACGTAGTGGATGCATAGTAAGGTCGCAAAGCCTTCACGCGTACCATTTCCGATTTGCCTTGGTTTGAAGCATCCTAACCATTGCACAGATTTCAGCCGTATGCGAAAGTTACAGTTACACAAGCCATTTTGAGCTCAGTACGAACTAGGTACAGGATATTGCTAAGACGTTCAACGAACAAAGCTGATTTTCAGGGACTCCCAATTTTTGTATTACTTATGCTTACATGTGAAACCTTCAAGACGACTACCTGGTGAATAGATGTTAAAGAAAGATTGATACAAAAAAAACACCAAGAGATCACAATTTTTCTAGTGAACCAAGCAGTGAAGTGCTCGCTGAGCATTTCTTTGCTTGAAGCGACTATGTTGCTTCCAAGTGGCTGATGACGCAGCAAGGCTTTCTATTTTTATATGGACCCGTTAGTCACATGTAATTGAACACGTGTCGCAAGTGGCTGCGCTTGTATTTTGAGTTTGTATTTCTGTTTTGAACCAAGTCTTGTATGTGCTACTTCTCTCCCAACTGCCGCATATGCATCTTATGCTCTGAAGTCTCAATTTGCGCCTATTTCGCACAGCGTCAAGTTTACTTTCCGGCCCTACGTACTCAGACTCTGCTAACTGTTGAATAAATGAATTTTTATCTCATCGGAAAAAAGAAAAAAAGGCATGCTTTGTCATGTACTCATCGAGTGTATAGCACGTTTGACTAATGTTGAATGCAGGTGAAGAGTAGAGCGTTTCAGTGAAATGGCGCTTTGATAGATTACCGTGAGAGGTATTTCCAAATAAAAAATGTTTTCGTATAACCCGTTGGTCTAGGCTTTCTAGATAAATCAGGAAAAAGAGCATTTTAGACTTCAGCATGGCACCATATAGATTTTAAACCATATGTATTAATACAGCAATTGCCCATCTGCGATTACGGTTTACTGACGCATACAATGCCATTGCCGAGAACAAACACTGGCGTCGCTGCGGTCAAGGCGATGTGACGTCAAGGCACGGACTCACCAGAATCACCGGCACTTATAGCCTTTTTCAGCGCCTGTCGTGTACGCGCTCTTTAGCTAAACGTTGCTGATTACTCCTCAACTTTGGGACGCAAATTTCTCAACATACAAGGTGCAAGGTTTCACAGCTAGTGAAATTTTTTAAAGCTGTGAGAAGTTTCCATAAATTAGCTTTGGATAGGCAGATTCCCATCCAGACAGAATATTCATTGTGAACACGGTGGTGCAGGAGAAGACGTTCGTTGCTCTTATTGCGTAGACCATTGATTGATATGTGGGGTTCTGAAACCACCATTTGATTATGAGAGACGCTGTAGTGGAGGGCTCCGGAAATTTCGACCACCTGGGGTTCTTTAACGTGCACCCAAATCTGAGCACACGGGCCTACAACATTTCCGCCTCCATCGGAAATGCAGCCGCCGCAGCCGGGATTTGAACCCGCGACCTGCGGGTCAGCATCCGAGTACCTTAGCCACTAGACCACCGCGGCGGGGTATTGCGTAGACCACAAAATAGGTGCTAAGAAAGTGTACTAATTGCTACTACCTTAATTACAATGGGGCATAGACTCCAGGATTGAAACTGCCTGTGCCGAAGTATCTAAAATGAAATGGAGTCATTTTCAATTCACTAAATACATTGCGCTTTACTGTGGAAGTTGTGCCTGCATCTACAAATGATCTAAATGATTTGACAGAACTGCGCGTTCTCAAGCAGGAGACAGTACATGAATATGACTGTCACAAAGATTCCCGTAACATCTCCATTAAACAAACAAAAGCATACCGCTGCACAAGTACACAACAGTTTTGAAAACATTGAGATATTTCCGTTCACTGCGATTATATGTACAGGTTTCTTTTCAACATATAGATATGTGGGGTTTAACGTCCCAAAACCACCATATGATTATGAGAGACGCTGTAGTGGAGGGCTCCGGAAATTTCGACCACCTGGGGTTCTTTAACGTGCACCCAAATCTCAGCACACGAGCCTACAACATTTCCGCCTCCATCGGAAATGCAGCCGCCGCAGCCGGGATTTGAACCCGGGACCTGCGGGTCAGCATCCGAGTACCTTATTCACTAGACCACCGCGGCGGGGTATTGCATAGACCACAAAATGGGTGCTAAGAAAATGTACTAATTGCTACTACCTTAATTACAATGGGGCATAGACTCCAGGATTGAAACTGCCTGTGCCGAAGTATCTAAAATGTAATTGAGACATTTTCAATTCACTAAATACATTGCGCTTTACTGTGCAAGTTGTGCCTGCATCTACAAATGATCTAAATGATTTGACAGAACTGCGCGTTCTCAAGCAGGAGACAGTACATGAAGATGACTGTCACAAACATTCCCGTAACATCTCCATTAAACAAACAAAATAATACCGCTGCACACGTACACAACAGTTTTGAAAATATTGAGATATTTCCGTTCACTGCGATTATATGTATAGGTTTCTTTTCAACATATAGATATGTGGGGTTTAACGTCCCAAAACCACCATATGATTGTGAGAGACGCCATAGTAGAGGGCTCCGGAAATTTCGATCGCCTGGGGTTCTTTAACGTGCACCCAAATCTGAGCACACGGGCCTACAACATTCCCGCCTCCATCGAAAATGCAGCCGCCACATCCGGGATACGAACCCGCGACCTGCCGGTCAGCAGCCGAGTACCTTAGCCACTAGACCACCGCGGCTGGGTAAGCATATGTGGTGTTACCTGGTCCTCACCAGAAGCTTTGCCTTTTTGCATTCCCTCCAAGGCTTTTCTGAATTCTTCTATCATCACTGGTGGCATGCCATCTCTGTTACTGCTACTTCTTAAATTAAGGTCGTGGTTGTCCCAGCTGCTGTACAGATCTCTGTGAAACTCCACCACTATTTTAACTATCCTATACATATTGGTAGTTACTTTGCTTTCCTTGTCTCTTAGTTCGTACATCTGGTTTTTGCCTATCCCAAGTTTCCGCTTCACTGCTTTGAAGCTTCCACCACTCATCAGAGAGTGTTCAGTATCCTCTTTGTTATACCTTCCTACATCACATACCTAATAAACTACGACAGCTCTGCCAGTTCTATTTTGTCTGTTTGGTTTGAAGCTTTCATGCTTTGACGTTTGTTGATGCGGTTCTTTGTCTTCTGAGATAGCTTGCCAGTGTCTTGTCCAACTACCGTACCTCCATCTTCCACTTTACACTCCGTAATGATACTCGTCAGATTATCATTCATTGCGTCAACGCTGATCTGGTTTCCTCGATAGGAGCCGAGTACCTGTTCTGAAGCGAGACTCTGAATTCTCGTACTCCCTCTCTCAGTGCTAGCTCATTTATTGGCTTCTTACGCATCAGTTTCTGTCATTTCTTCTTCTAGTCTAGGTGAATTTGAGATCGTACGATTCTATGGTCACTGCATTGTACCTTGCCAAGCACTTCTACATAATGCACAATGCGAGGGTGTGCACTCAGTATAGAGTCTATTTCGTTCTTATTTTCGCCATTATCGCTCCTCCATGTCCACTTACGATTCCCTCCTTTTCGGTAGTGGGCTTTTAAGAACCATAAAATATTGCGTTCTGCAAATTTTACTTATAGCAACCCTCTGGCGTTTCAAGTAGCGATGCCATATTCTCCTGCCACCTGCTTTCCAGCCTGCTTCTTCCCTACCTTGGCATTGAAGTCGCCCATCAGATGTTAAACAACTATAATTGATCACTGACAACTATGCTTTTGCTGTTGTTCAGAACATCTTAATACAAGAATAACTTCAGTTAACTTTCAACCTTGAGTGAGCTCACGCAAATTGTTGATAATACACACTCATTCAGCTGAAACCGACTACGTGCCCGCTAAAGCACAGACTAGTATTTTACGATTGATGTTCACAGAGCGCTGATAAATAATTTTTCTTGCGTTCTTGCAGCTCTCAGGTACAACATCAGGTGTCTCAGCGATGAAAATTAGCGTTATGCCTGAGCTGTGCTCACCAGCGCATTTGCCAGAACTCTTATAAGATGGCACAAGTTTAGAAACAAGACCTCTGGGCAATTGCAACCGCTTGCATTGCAGGCATGCTCAGCGTTTCTCGGTTTTCTCGCTTTTATTTCACAGCATATACTGCTAACTCACTTTGCGATGCTGAAGTTGAGATAATGTTTGAGTATACACGCCAGTAAACTTCTCGGCAGTGAGAAGAGTAGCAGATACGGGAATTTTTTGTGGCAGAAGAGAAGAAAGCATCTCCAAAGTGGGCCGATGCGTTTTAAGGTGCTCATTGAAGTGGTCATAAAAAAATGGCAGGCCCCACGTACAGTGAGTATCGGTGATATGCGAAGCGCGATTGAGAAATGTTGATATGACACCTTAAAATCAACACAACGTTACAAGGTGGAGGTAAATGATGCTGTACAAACGTTCCGTGTCATTATTATCATGTTTTGCTTTGTCGTTTACCTTCATCATCTATTCACGTCACGTGATACCACATTGAGTATATGTAGAGCTAGCAAACCGGCCGTGAGCACGCTATGAGGGTGGTAGGTTGTAATGTTCTTACATGACACGCGTGTCAGGATTATCAAGTTCGCACTAGTCATATATTTCATCATTATTTGAAGTCATGTAACCCCAAATTTTGTATATGAGGAGCTAGCAAAATGGCCACGAGCGCATCATGAAGGACCCAATATACTGTATTGTAGCGTTGACGCGCGTGCACGCTGGGCACAGCGACACTACGTTATCAAAACGTGAGCACTCTATAGTCTGACGCCAGGCGCGACCAGCATCTGTCAGCGCGGCCCGACGGCAACCGGCGCGAAATGCATTTCGCACCGTGGCGTTACCCAGGCAACACTACGCCTTCAACTTTTGGTGATGGAGGGACGCCGGACACACTGAAACGCGCATGGGTAAAAAAAACCCAGCGTGGCGTCACTTGCGAGTATATGGTAGGACGGGCGCCTGGCTAGTGCACGCCGGCGTATCGCGACGAAATGAACGCTGGCGAGCGCGCGCACTGCGTCACGTCGAAATATATTGGCGCCTTGACAGTGGCATTTAGTCATGGTCTCACATGACAGGCATGTTGTGATTACCATGTTTGGATGTGTCATTTATATATGTCGTCCATTCGCGTAGCGTCAAACTGAGTTATGTACATGTGAAGCTAGTGAAATAGTGACGAGCGCATCATGAGCATAGCAAGTAGTCATGCGGTTAGATGACACGCATCTCATGTTTATCATATTTCCACCAGTATCATACCTTCGTCGTCCATTCACGTCCCGTTATACCAAATTTGATACAAGTGAAGCTAGCAAGATGGCCGCCGGCGCATCATAAGCCTGGCATTTAGTCAAGTTGTTCAATGAAACGCATTTCATGATTATCATGTTTGCACCAGTCACATGCCTTTGTCAGCCATTCACGTACCATAATACCAAATTTGGTATATGCGATACTAGCGAAATGGCCGCAAGCGCATCAAGAGCACGGCATGTAGTCATGTGGTTACATGACACGCATGTCATGATTTTCATGTTTCTGATTGTCATGTCATAATTTTCATGGGTCTGTCGCTTGTGTTGGCCATGCAATCATGTCATTCTATCGGTGTTATTGAACGTGTCATGTACACGAAACCACCGCAAGAGCTGCAGGATCAAGAAACGCATATTATGACGTTCACAATATACATGTCATAATTATCATGTTATGACTAGTCATATATGTTCTTCATACAGTCACGTTACGCCACACCAAGTTTCATGTTAATACCATCATTAATACGGCCAGGAGAGCTAAAAGTCGTAGGCGGTTAGATAGATAGATAGATAGATAGATAGATAGAGATAGATAGATAGATAGATAGATAGATAGATAGATAGATAGATAGATAGATAGATAGATAGATAGATAGATAGATAGATACGTTTAAAGTCACCGAAGTTCGCCAAGAAATTCTTCGCACTTATTAGTCCAGAAAAGGCCAGAAATACTGAAAGCCTATAGTGCTCTTCCACGCCAGCCACTGGCAAGTTACTGCAATGAAGCTGTCTGCCTGTGCCAAGTGGCATTCTCATTTTCGCAAATTGTCAGGTGTGCACTGAGAGCAGCAGGCTTTTCTGGAATTGATCATAAAGTGTTATACCATGCGGTGTTCCGGCGTGACCACCGAGTCTAATAGAAGGGCGCTGATTGACCCAGGACATGAACTACCAAGCAATACGTGTAGGCAGCGTATTTCAGGAGGGTGACTTCGCATTGCTGGGCAGCAACGAGCTCAGCAATGTTCGAGCAGTGACCCTGAATGCGAGAAATGAGAAGTTCAGCGACGATGCTTAGGCTTTTAAAGTTGCGCCTCAAACGCAAGCGCTCGTTTCTCGCCTGGCGGAAAGATTTGCCGGCATACACTTACTCTGCTTCCTTTCAGGTGCCGGTAAGGTCGCACTCGCCTAGTGTCTTACTCTGCGCGCGAGATGTCTCACGCTTACGATTTCGCTCATACGAAAGGTTGGTAGTTGCTGTCACATTGTGATGAAATACCACAAAGGTTAATTACCGCGAAGGAGGTGATGGCAGTAGTGAAATTCGACGACTGCCAACAGATTGCTTGAAATAGACAACCAACAGGCACGGAAGGTGCAAAATAGAGCTTATGTAAATTTGTGTTGCATGCACTGGCAGTTCTCATCGTAGTTCACCCGTTCTGAGAAATGTATTGCGGTGCACAATGCTCTGAGCAACACTGTAGTTCTATCCTTCATCACTGGTGAAGTGATCACTGAATATTTTTTGTGGGATGAGGCTGCTCCTGTTCACGCTGCTGTAAGTGTCGCAAACATGAATGCACTTATGCTGCCTGTTGAAATATTTGGTACAGTTCTGAATCCGTTCAGGTAAAAAAAAAAAGTCGGCTGCACGCTTGAAATCAATGGAAGACACCTTGCCTCTACGCTATCGTTTCAGGAAGCCGATTGAAGAGAGCCATAAATAAACGATAAATTACCGCGTTTTTTGTGGGTATTTAAGTGCTTTAGCGCATATGCGCCGTGACCAAGTTCTATGTGCGTAGGAATAGACTGGTCACACGTGCACTTTCGATTGAGACAAAGTGAACATCTCACATCAATGATTACCTTGCCCTCGCAGAGAGCGCAATAAAAGCTATACGATTGGAGTACTTCATTGCTATCAATTGTCAAAGTGCAATTTATGACTTGATAGACATGTTCACCTCTGTTTGAACTACCGCCGATAGTGATGTCACAGAAAAATCTGCTGCCAGTGCCCCCCACTCCCCCCATCGAATGTGTATCAACACCTCCCCCCCCCTTCAAAAAAACAGTTTTCTGTCTACGCCCCTGGCTGACTTGTGCGCTATGTTTGACACTATAATACACTTTTGTGATGTCTAGGGTAGCTAGAGCTGCGTACTGCCCTTGACGTCGCGCCAGATGTATGCGACTCTCTAGGTCAATATGAGCTTGCCATATGAAGCATTCCTGCCTGAATCAATTTGACATGGGCGAAGAATTTTTTCTGTCCACAAATTGTGTTATACGAACGCGCATTACTCTTTCTATTCCTTTGACAAAACTGGACTTTAGTGCAATGGGCCTTATATTGTCTAAACCATAACCTTCACCAGGTTGTTTTTGAACAGGTATGATTTTCGCGATTTTCTTTTCGGATGGAATTCAAGCTTTTGTTAATAAATAATTTATTATATTAGGTACATCATCCCGTGACTCATTGAGTCAAATTTTCAGCATTGCTGAAGAGACTTCATCCGGACCTGGTGCCACCATCGGAAAGATTCTCATAATGTCTCATTCTTCCTTCTCAATATTTTGGGCGAACTGTTACTTGGTCGGGAGTATACTGAAGAGGGAGAAACACTAGTGGAAAATTGCTTTTCCAAATCTTGAGTCATGCTTTTCAAAGACCACTTCAATTTCTGAGGCGATAAAACTATAGATTCACAATTTTGTGCTGGAGGAATTACTTCAATCTTCTTCAGAAACCTAAATAGAGCTCTTGTGTTATGTGATTTTGAAAGAAATTCAAAATGCTTATGATCATACTCGGCCTTTGCTTTAGCCACTGTACGTTTAAAAGTACCTGCAATGAAGTTATAATCTGACCAGTTTTAGAACAGTGATTGTGTATCAGCTTCGTCTAGGCAGCTTTTACACGCCTGAAATCCTGAGCACAGTTATCAATCTACCAGCATGACATATGTTTTTGTTCAACTGAGTAAAAATCAAATTCTGCTTTGCTACGCGACTCCTATATAACTGAACAAATGCCCAATGCTTTTTGCTTTACCGTTGGTTCAGGCAGAGACTCCATGAAGCCGTGCAAGCTCTTTTTAAAAATACTGCAATTTATGCACGTAGGGTTTCTAGTAGGAACAGATAAATAGTAGGCTTACAATGGTAAATGTAACCGGATTGTGACCACTAATATTCTCAACATCATCAGTCGACCAAGATTATATGCAAATGCCTGATACCAAGAATGTCAAATCTAAGAATGAGGATGACATCCTTCTGATAAAAGTGGGAATACTTGAGTTAGGACAAGTAAGACTATTACCCTGAGACCAGTTCCATAATCGAACACCGCATGAGTCTGTCGTTAAGCCCCAAGTTATGTGAGGGAGTTGAAACCTCCCGCCAATAGAACAATATTACTGCTAAAAGAAATTATACTATCCAAGGTGTTTGTGCCTTGAATCCCTCACGGATAATATACATTTGTTATATGAAATGTTTCACATAAAATGCTCAATGAAATTACTAAAGTTTAACACTCCGGTGACAGAAGCTGAAGTGTTATTTTCAAAATGTGGTTGAGACTAAAGTGAGTAACGCTCAACAATCTTGACAATCAATCAAGACGAAATGATCTATACTTTTTAAACGAAAGTACTGTTCTGTAACTGAAAAAGTTTTTGTTAGAATACTTTTTCAATATTTTTTCTTACAATGAGACAAGATAAATCTGTGGAAGCTGTAAAAATAGAACGACAATTCTATTAGAAGACATTTAACGTCTCAATGGTGGGATATACCAACAGTCGAAACAACCTTCTCTAGAATGCTGGCCTTCACGACCTTGCTCGGCGGAGCCTTTTTTCACTTTTGTCTGTGACTACACGAAAGACAAGTTTAAGGGAGATCGGCTACGTTTATGGACACGCGAATATATTTAAATATCAGTGTTGACACTCAGATCTATAGCAGGGAGGTGATATCCCTCTCTGTAGACTTATGAACCTCCCGAGGGTCTTCTGGAAACAACCTATTTTCTCTCGTGCTGCTTCCTGCCTTCTGCTAAGATGCCAGCGTACAAATTGTCTGAGAAGAAGCTGCTGAGGTATTCATCAGCTGAGTTAACTGAGTGCTTTGATAAAGGCATTCTGAGAGGCTCGTAAATAACATGTCCATTGCTTTTGATACTGCCTTTTGTACTGCAGCCTCAATTGTTTGGGCAAAGCTAGCATCTGCCATTGAATTTTGTTGAGCGGAAACCACAGCATACCCTTACGTCCTTTTCTTTACTACTGTCATTGACTCGCTTCTTGAGCATCGTCACCTGTTCATTACTTCCGGCAGTTGCTGCTCTTGAAAGTGAACGGGACAACTGGAATAACCTGCTTTATGAGCACGCCCCGCCGCGGTGGTCTAGTGGCTAAGGTACTCGGCTGCTGAGCCGCAGGTCACGGGTTCAAATCACGGCTGCGGCCGCTGCGTTGCCGATGGAGGCTGAAACGTTGTATGCCCATGTGCTCAGAGGTGGTCGAAATTTCCGGAGCCCTCCACTACGGTGTCTGTCATAATCATATGGTGGTTTCGGGACGTTAAACACCACATATCAATCAATCATGCCTAATGAGCACTCTCAACGAGGCAGCAGCTCTTAGCTTGGACCGTGCAAACAGTGTGTGAGTGACCCTGATCACAAATGCAACACCGTATTCCAGATTTACATTCACCAGCACTATGGTCAAAACGTCAACCATTTTTACATTGCTGGGGACGCGACGCAAGTGGTTCCATCCTAAAGATTAGTGGCCCAGCTTTTATTTCAGATGGGCACGATGTCCCGGTGAAAGTTGCAATGACTGACTCGGTGGCTACATTTGCATGGTCCACTACTCTATTGCACCGGTAGATAGCTATTTCTTCGGCCAAGCAGAGTTTTTCCAGCGTCTCAGATGGGCTTAGTTTTAGTCTAATCCATGTACAATGCCTTTGATGCATTCAAAATCTGGTGGAATATATGCACATACCAAATAGAGGTAAATGATGAGCATTTCTGATGAACCGCAACACAATCTTCGTCTGATGATCTGCTCACGAGACCTCCACAGCCAAACTGTCGAACCTCGGTGATGCTTTCGTACTCGCAGGTTATGGCCTTAAGCTGCTCCCGAAACGCGTTAAGGTTGTTCAACCAGATTGACTCTTAACCCGAGGACACCAGTGCAACGGGAATGTTGGTAACGCCGTTTCGTAACAAGAGCTCGAGGGGTAGCACATCTGATTGAATAGAGGCTGTCCATGTCGAACTGCTCTGTATAGGAGAACTCCTCGTCATTGCTGCATTTTCTTTATGATCCTTGAAAGCAAACTAGCAAAAAAGAACAGATACCGTTAGACTAAAACTATATAAAGGCACCTGATCTTTATTAACCAAACCACAGGAACGAGTCGAATGCGAGTGCCTCGAAAAACCACCTCCGGCACGTGCTCGCATACCCGAGGCACATACGCACCCTCAGGCATGTGCCACTGTTTTTTTTAAATGACGTACGAGATGGGTTTGTGACATTATGAGTGTCATGAACAGCCAGTCATATACGTCATATTGTTTTACTTTCCCCTACTAATTTTGGTTTACCCCAAGTTAATGTGGGGATCTTGATTGCACCGAGACATAAGTGGCTGACAGATAGAATGATACGCAGACGGACGCTCGAAGTTGGTAAAGTACGCAAATACATTGTTAGCATTTATAATACACTTCTTTCCTTTCTTTATAGCCAAGGTCTCGTTCTAGACGACTTGATGCCTTCAGGTAAAATGCGAGGGATCATTCGTCAGTTGCCACCTAGTAATAGGATTACGTGCTGCGGGATGCCAACAGGTAAAAAGAGTGTTCCACATTCGGCGTTATGACAATCAGCGGCGCTGACTGGCACTCCCACGTATAAGTGCACATCTCTACCCTATATAATAGACAGAGGGATGACCACTACCGTAGCTCAGTGGTACAGCATCGGACCGGTTATTCGAGGGCCGCTGATTTGATCCCTACCGGTGGCAAGTGATCTTTTCACCCCATTATTTTTCGTCACAATTACATTACTGCTATTTTTAATAACATACCTATACCTTCTGCCCCATTGTCTTTTATTTGTCAATATCATGATGTATCTCGAAATTTTTCCCTGATGTATTGTGCCTTAACTCTTAACAGTCTGTTTTATTGCATATTTTTCTGTCACCAACCAGGGATGTTGGTGCCCTTTCGCATGTTGGACTGTTTGGGTATGTTGACGTTTTCAAATATGAATTTAGGACACGTTTTTATTTTACGCGTTGCCCCTTTTTGTTGTTTCAGCTGTCAGTGATTCGTGTATACCCAGCCTTACGACACATAGTTATTTATTATAATGTGGCAAAAAAAAGGTTCTGCCTCCATTGATTAGTCTTTAAATGCCCTACTTTATGTGTTATACCCTGTGAAAAAGCAAATTTTGTCGACGCAAAGAACATTGAACCGTCAGTTAACCTCGTTTTATTGTTTATTTTAGCGCGGATGCAGTCAATGTGGTCGTTGAGGTGAAAAAACGCGCATCTGCATTTCAACAGTGACAGAATTTCCATCTTCGCTATGGCCCCCCAAAAGTAGAAAACTCGGATGCGTAGAGTTTCGTCTGCTTCCGTTCCTTGGGGCTCCATTCATCAAAGCGAAACGTTTCTGCGGCTTTGAAAGGGTGAGGCAGCGCGGCACGCACCAGTGAGCATCAAACTGCGATATCTAGTAGTCTGGTAGACAAGGACTTTGATAGAAAGTGCTTTTAGAGAAAATGAGGCTTCTTCAAACATATGGCGATCAGCAACAGCCGCAGAGATACTTAGAAGGGCTACAGTGCATAAGGCATGAGTCTGGCTTTTCGATACGACAAGCTTTTTCTCGTGTGGAGTTTATGCTGACTTGCGTTTATATTGTTTTGACGTGGGTCTTCTAATTTGTATATTTTATAAAGGCACACAACATTAATCATGTGAAAGCTGAAGTTTGTCTCGTCTACATCTCGTGATGATGGCAATATCTCCACTATGAATCTTGCCCACTCAGGGGCAATGGGGAAGAATTTAGGATTTAAAATTGAGGAAGGGATAGTTTGTACATGATACTGAGGTGAACAGCGCAAAAAACGGGACGGAGAAAGATTGAAATATACAGCTGAAAAGAAGAACAAAAACAAAAATCGTCACGTCCACATAAGTGTGAAAGGCAAAAACGAATCTCCTTCAAGTTGAATGTGCAAGTTAACTACTCAATAACATTATTTTTTTCAGGAGGGCGAGTGAAGGTTCATTGACGCACATGTTCCATTTCATCTTGATATAAAAAGGCTCGTTAATTTCGTGCTCTGTCTTGTTACGATATCTTGAGAGCATCTTGCATTCTTGAAAGAGCGGGGTGCAGCCGCACAAGTAGCAATGGCCTGCCAAGGTGCTGCTTGTTGAAGTCCTGAGATTTCTTGCGTGCTCTCTCAGGTGGTCGTTCGAACAGCGACCAGTGCGTGCAGTACTGGACAAACCACAGGAAAATCAAATGTCCGTACACTACATTGCTCACACACTCAATGTACTGCGCCCTGTGTTTCTTGACGCACTCATGCTCCTTGGGATTGTCATTGTTCACTTTCTTACAAAGCTGGTCGATCTTACAAGGAGGCGAGAAAACGAGTCTCACGCCTGCCTTGCCAACAATCTTCTTGAGTGCATGCCTCAAACCGTGTACGCAAGGGATGACAGAAATTTTCTGCTTCTCCTGGCTTGGGCGTATCCTGGAGCCACGTTTCGAAAGCTCGCTCAGTAGAATCGGTGCCAACCCTACTGAGCGAATTCTACAGAGTAATTCAGAGGTGTAGCCAGCACGTTTTAGTCGCTCGATTTGGGCGTCAAATGTTCTTTGCACTTTGTGATGGCAGGACCTCTTCAAAGCACTCTTGAGATGACCTAAAGCAATTCCGCGCTTTACAAGCTTTATATGCCACGAGTTGAACGGAAGAACGCCCTTCTGTGACCTCGGCGCATACTCCCAGCGAGTGTGCAGTTCACCAACATACAGCACCAGCTCTAAAGACATTAGGCAATTGTCAGTGGGGAGTTCCAAGATTGATGTGAAAATGTTAAGAATGGCCGTGAACACACCAAATACTTGCTGTGATTATTCATCAATTGGACGGTGAAGCCTGAAGAGCACCAGGAAATCATCCACAAGTCTGAACACCTTCAGTACACTGTAGCCTGAAAGGGCGTCCTGACTCTTTAGGAGCTTCAGTTGTGGAGGAACTAGCGTAAGAAATGTTAAAGCATCTGATTTATTCGAAGCATTAAGTGATGCACTTATGCACAGGAAGTCTCTAAATATTATAGCAGTATGGGTGTTCAAAGTTAGTTTACGCAGTGTTATAACAATTCGTCCTCTGCATGTTCTTCACCGGTATTGTCTTTGAAACAGCGCTCAATCAAGATACTGAAGCAGTCGTTTGATGAAAGCGACGTTGTCATAACGCAATACCTAATTGTAATGCATATTCAGTTATTGATTTTTCTCTCACGTAAATGCCGCTTTTCTTCAGTTACCATAGCAATGCGCACTGCATTCAATTTTTTCGTACCTTGGCCCTAGCTCAGTAATGGAAAAGACCTTGGCACTATCTCAATATTGGAGAAGGCAAACTTTTAACCAGAGATATTCATAAAACCTTCCCTTTCAAAACCGTTAGTCGTTCTTGAGATACATTGACATAAAATATTAGGTCTGTCTGCCTGTCTGTCTTCTGAAACAACATTCAAAACCTTTAAAATCCAACCGAATCGTCTGCGCCCACCAATATTTCTCAGGTTTTATTGTTCATACTTGTGCATGTGCCGATTAAAAAGACAATATGACGCACATCTGAGGCATAATACTAACACGTCAACATTCTGTGGCGTGGTTCCTCATACTAGAGAAGGCTACATAAGTAATTCTAAGAACCGTAGCGATTATCACGCTGCACTAACAAGGCAATGCTCTGCAAGAGAAGGCTACATAAGTAATTCTAAGAACCGTAGCGATTATCACGCTGCACTAACAAGGCAATGCTCTGCAAGAGAAGGCAAGGGTTTCCTTCGCTTTGCCAAGCAAACACGTTGGTAGCAGCTTCCTATCGCTTTGCATTCTGCCCATTATGCTCTCCGAGACGGGTGCCCATGCCGCGCGCGTGTTACATGCGGATACCAATCCTATCATTTTTGAAGATAACACACAGATGGCGCTCACGTGTTACGCATCTTAAAGCACCTCGATTCGGTAGTTTACCTCCGCTTCGCATATCCATGCAATCTAACGCAGCGCCTCCAGAATACTATTCATCATTTTTTTTCTCGCAGAACATAAAATAAAAGTTAGGTTCACTTTCTCCAGACGCATCACTATAGCCTTTCGACGACATTGCAGCGATACTTGCAGATACGGGGCCAATTTTTTTGAAGGCATATTCGTTTTCTTCAGTAGCTGCTGCACTAAGCGTATTGAGATAATGCGTTTCCTGTTAAAAATTTGAAGTATTTGTTCATATTGAATCTCTTAACGATGGGAACACTCATGGTATATTAAAAACATTAAGACACACGATTAGGCATCATTTGATGATTACTGTTGAATTAACGCTTGGTTGCCTTAATTACTTCACGCATCGATTACCTTTGCTTAAGTACAATTTCTAGCATTGTACTTACTATATGTGGAGAAACATGTAAAATAACAAAGCAGTTAAAATAATAAAGAAACGCGACCAAAAGTGCATTCATTTTGTTTCATCTGTTTAACTCTAGGTATCCTACCAGGTAGATATCTCAGTGGCGAGGCTATTCGCTTTTTAAAAGCGACAGTGTTCGCCTTTTTTTTTCGCCAAATGCAGTTCAAAGATGTTTGGTTTTGTTATTCTGTAAATAAACTCATTAAACAGTGCTGTTTAGGCAGAAAAAGTTTGTCGAAAAGTTTTTGCGTTCCCGTAATGCACCGAAATTGTCAATTTTGTTACTTTTGCGAATATTATTCGAAGTAAGATCCAGCGATACTCTAAAAAGACACCTGTGACCTTTTAATCATTGAAAAATGTATTTTTATATAAAACAAAGCTCACAGGCTACTTTCTCACCAGAATACTTTCTTGATAAAAAAATCTTTTTGTTTGCACCATAAACACCGAAGAATATTCTCTTTTATTATTTTCCGAATTGTGGCACCGGTTACGCTTTGGAGATGATGCAGTTTCATTACCATCAGAGTACGAGCTAGTGAGTAAATCCTTGAGCAATGAACTGGCAGAAAAGGAATCCATTTTTTTATTCGGTACTTGGCAAATATTCCCCATCAGAACAACCACCGCTCGACTCCCTAGCACCGGAAAAACCGGCATTAACTTCCGCATGAACTAAGCGAGTGAGCACACGGAACGAAATTGGTGTTGCCGTGCGCCCATTTAAAAACATAACGAATGATAAAGCTATAACTCTTATTCTTATCGCCAACGAGATGGGGTTTGTTCTTTCGAGTCGCCATAACAGGAAACGCAACCATGGCGGTGTCGTGTCTGTAAATAAGCGCAGCAAGGAAACATATATAATCACGCCCCGGGGAGATATGTGTGAGAGATTCACAAGTGGTCACCCTCGGACAGATTGGAAACCCGAGAGCCATCAGCTTTGCGGGCGCGAGAACGATAACAGCATGATGAACGATATTAGGCATGCGCACACGTGGTTGCGCAAGCACAAAAGCGTTACGAGCAGCAAAAAAAAAGAAAATCAGCACACATCAACGCACAGAACGCATGTCTGCGTATCTTCTGTAGGTGTGGATCAACATTTAATGAAAGTGAAATGATTGAAATAATCGGGGGACCCTTCACCTTCGGTTTAAGAATTGAGAGCAAAAGCGATGTTCAGGTCCTAGTGCGCTCTTCAACTAGTTCATGTATAAAATCTTTTCTAACTTGCTGTACAGCCACTGCGTAGCCTTAAGAGTGGAGTATTATGTGTGCCTTTTGTAAGGGGTGACCGACTTTAAACAAGGAAGCCAATATAATAATACTATGTTCTGACGTGCAATTGCATCGTAGGCTCGTACCAGGCATTACTTCCGTAATAATCTATGTTGTATTATGAAGCATGTACCCAGGATACATGTGTTTGAAACGCATGAAAGTTACTTTTACTGCATTTACGAGCAAAGAAAGTTATTTTCACAGTTCGCACCAGCAGGGGCGTGGCTGTGTCGTCTATAACGAGCAGCGCTTCTACCGTTTTTGACCATGATCTAACACATTCATTTGTTCCCGCTATGAAATAATTAAAAAAAATTAGGTGCTTTAGCAGTGCTTGACGGCGGAATAATTCTTCTGTAATGCTTGTTGCGTAATGTAACATGTTTACATCGTCATTCCGTGTGCGAAATTTATTATAATTTATTAGGAAATATAAAAAAGCGTGGCTGTGTGGTAGTACACTCGCTTGCAACGCAAAGGTTCGATTCCGATTCTGGACCAGGATTTTATTATTTATTTGATCTGCATCATTAGAGATATATGAGTCACACATAAGATGATTATTTTTCGCTCACTACCTACGACCATGACACCGACACCGACTCCAACGCCAAAATTTCTAGGTGTGCAATTCAAACACTAAAGTTGCCTGATGCCGTAGATGTGCGGTTGAATCCTCAAAGGGTTAAGAGATTTTTGCATTGTCTTTGTCCTCGTGTGAGTTTACTTTTGTACAGTTACCCACTTCATCAGAAGCGGAACAACATTTCAATATTTGTATATTTAGCTTCTCCTTGCGTCGATTTATTTTATTTGCTGAATGTTTCTGTTTGAAAGAATTTAGTTGTTTCTTATAAGCATCGTCAGGAAGTAATACCAATGCATAGACTTTGGTTTTGCATTTTCAACATCTTTTTGGAATTATCAAAGTTTTAAACAGTGCTTTTCCGCACGGAAACTGGTCATCTGTGGAATCAGGTTAAAGTGGCCTGATACATCCACTAGAGCATACATTGTTAAAGGCAGATGTGTGCAGATTCCTGTGCGCAAGATGCGGACATATTTCACTGTGTTGTAGGCTGCATTTCGACTTCTGTCACCAAGGGCTGGTGCATACGTGCTTAACTGAATGTCAGGAGACGAGCCTATCTTTTTTTTGTCAGGACAGCAGAGTTATGAGATCTACATTTATCTCTTTCCGTGTGCGATGAATTCCTGCAACTTTGCCGTCTCATCTCATTTTATTTCGTCTCATCTTGTTTTGAAGAGCAAAGAAGTCAGAGAAGAGACAGGTTGACAAAAAGCTTTTTTTATAGAACAATATCTTTTTTCTGGATATAGGATTCATATCGTTACTGTTACAAGACATACGGTAGATGTCACGCTCATTTTTCTTCCATATATATGCCACAAAAATACTCTAGCTGGCAGTGGTATATTTAGAATTGCCGAGCTACGGTGTGCGAATTCACCGAAAACCGGCTGCCGCTTGACGTCATCACCAAAATTGAGAAAAACGCGGTGCGACACACGCAGGTCATTCTGACTGCCAAGGGGTGACAACAGGCCAGAGCCCTTGCATCCTTCTTTTATTGCGATTTCTCACGCGAGATTCCTTCTGCGCTTATATTTCAGTAAGCGCCTTCTAAAAGCCAAAGTAGTGACAAAAGGACTGAAAGCAGGCAGTTCCATGACCACGTTTTTCAGGATTTGATTCTCACTTTTAGGCTCTACCCCTCCCCCCCCCCAAAAAAAAAACAACTTGATTTAGGTAACTGAACTAAAGCGGCACTTTGCGTCCACCTTGCAAGCTCTTCAGACATCTCTCTCAAAAATTGAATTTCACGTACTTTACACGAAATTTGAGACTACTTGGTGGTTGCCTTTGAACAATTTTACACCCTCCTTTTGTCCGGAGGCCACCAGTAAAAATTCAGAAATATACAGATTGATCATTTCAGAAAAATTTTAAACGCGTAATAATGCTGACAAACGTTGATTCTTAATGCAGGTGCAAGATAAGCAGTGGGTCCAGGAAATATCATGCCCGAATTTCAGCATTTTGTTTTCTTCCTGTGTTAGCATCGGTGTAGTGTTGGATCCAGGATTTAATGAAGGCGTATTCAGCATAATCATATACCTCGAAATGTTTTCGCTCAAATAAGTAAAGACACCTGTGGCATGATACTGCTGGCTTAGAAACGTAAGTGTCTTTGCTTGATGAAAACTTTCTTCATTGAATGATTCAGCGTGCCGTAGTCTTTTTAAACATAACAACAAAGATCAAGAGTATGAAAACGTTGCAGTCGAAGTGTTGAGAAAGCTTTAAATAATAGCTTTTAGACCAAGTCTCTTCGATTATTTTCATACACCTAGCATGAAGTATACTGAAGGGCGTATGACGTGTAGTCACTTTTAATAGAATGTACCGTTCTTCAACACTCGTACAATTCCAATCCAGTTTCAAGTTCACAGAGGCAGCTGAACAGCCATCATCAATATTAGTCCTAATAGATTCATTTTTACAGGACGAACTGGGTGCCCATGTGTGAGGCATGAATGTGCCGCCTTAGAATCGTAAGTGCCATTGCGTGATCAAAACGTTCTTGAGTGAATGATTCTGTGAAACGTTCCGCAACGTCATTCACTCATCGATGCCAAGCAAGTGAAGTGTCTCTATCATTGGGAGCAAAAGAAAACTCTCACTTTCATTGGAAGAAAAATATGGGCGCCAGTTGGATACTGTGCGTGCCTACAGCGCTGTAGTGTGAAAACATATTGGAGAAAGGAACAAAGCAGAGCTGGAGAAGAATCAAACAATAAATTAATAAAAGAAAAAAGCATTAGTTGATGAACTAGGATTTAGAGCCACACTCTAAACCCTGTAATTCGCACTGCAACGTATATGCAGTTTTGACCTACAAAATAAGAGTTACACAAAGAGTTGTTTCAAATTTCTGATGTTTTCCGCTACATTTAAGCCTACAGGGTTCATCTGTTCAGGCACCATAGGTTGTGAAGCGCCTTTATAGGCTACATTACAAAAAACTCGAGTGTAACGTTTACGGTGTAACGTTTGGACGACGGCACAACGTTCTCATGCAATAAAAAATTGCCCGCAGCTTCCCTCGGGGGAACACTGAGGAGGATGCGGAAGCATGTAATTGGTTAACGGGTGTTAAATTGCGACTTACTTGGGTCGATGGCTAAATTGGTTAACGTGGTTGTGAAATGGGGTGTTAAATGAGTGAACACGTACGGCACGTATGCGAAAGGGCGGTGTTTTATTTATTGCGACGAACCAACGGACGAGCGGCAACTGAGCGAGCGAGCGCCGACCTTGAGTATATATACAGCGCGACGGTGCATGCGCTGTCAGCTGTCGAATGTTCTCGAAGGAGAAGCGCGCGTGCGGCACAGATGGCGACGGCGCGACGGCGCATGCGCTGTCAGCTGTCGAATGTTCTCGAAGGAGAAGCGCGCGCGGCACAGATGGTGGGCGACGGCGCGACGGCGCATGCGCGCGTGTCAGCTGTCGAATGTTCGAGAAGCAGTGCGGACGGCGCGGACGGCGCACTACAAGGCGCGAGTATAAGATGCTTCCGCATCTAATATGTTGAACGATTTTGAGTACTTCGTACTCAACTATGGGAGAGCACTGAGCCGTCCCGCTAAAACAGTTTAGTGGCTGGTAACAGAGTTAGACACATGCCTGAATACACAGGCATGGTTCAGTGTGCACCGACGCTCGCGTAGGTTTTACATAGCTAACTTTACCGTACAAGCTCATGTTTGTGTTACTGGTTTCCGTACCAATACTTTACCTTCCTGGTGCATTTAACGTGAAACTTTGACCGTTTTAACTCGGACACATGTATGCTTTTGAAGTGCAACAAATAACCTTATACTTGATGAACGCGTGAATATTGCAGTAGCAGAGATCGAGTGATTATTGTATCAGACGTAATGAATTAGCTCAACTAAGGCGGTGCGGACGGCGCGGACGGCGCGGACGGCGCACTACAAGGCGCGAGTATAAGATGCTTCCGCATCTAAAACCACTATAGACGTCAGATTCTGGCCATGCAGCGCTGCGAAAAACGCAGTCAACAGCGCCCCCATCGACGCGCCAGCCAAAAATGGGTAGTGCAAAGCGAACCGTCCACAATCTAACGTGCATAGGCGCTCGTCTTTTGCTGGCCTTGAGGCGCAGTTTGCTGAAGCTCAAGTGCCTGGCAAGCCTTTCCCTTCAATCCAACCTCTTTTCAGAAAAAGAAGAAGCTCATCATCATGAACTGCGGGTACAATGCGAAATGTGCTTCATGAATTTTGGCGTACCAGAACTGGCACTTTAAGTGCAAGCGAGCATCGCATGAGATCGACTTCGAAGCAAGCACTCCACCGTTCGGTCTGTAATGCATAATTGCGTTAACCTTGGGAATACACAAGATGCCAAAGCGATGAAGCACATACACTAGTCATTCATTTTACGATCAATGGTACAAGGCTCCCTTAAGCGGCACGAAGAGCGCCGGCAATTTTTTAAATGCGAAGAATTTCTTAGCGAGCTTCGGCGTCTTTGAACGTATCTATCTATCTATCTATCTATCTATCTATCTATCTATCTATCTATCTATCTATCTATCTATCTATCTATCTATCTATCTATCTATCTATCTATCTATCTAGCCGCTTACGTTTGGGCGCTCTCTTTGTCACCCCATTAACTTGGTGTCAACCAAAAGTAGCTTGGGAGGCTAAGATGAATCTAGCGAACATGACGTGCTGATCAAGACATTAATATTCTCACAATTCAGTCACGTATGTTGTCAAACATTTCCTGTCAGACAGTGGCAAATACCGACGGATGGGTATGTGCCGCTAGTATGAGGGTATCTGCCACAGGTGATTGACACCTAAAAAAGACGAGAACAGACATGGGCAATTCTAACGCGTAAGATTCAAGTAATACCCGACACCGGTAGCGTCGACCCAACGATGGCATAGAATAAATGTCAGTGTTAAGAAAAACCTGACATAGGCAGCATCGACCCCCCGGTAGATGCAAATGAGGAATTTCAGGGTCCCAGCAGTATTCTAACCCAAGCATTCTGCGTCGCAGTCAAGTATTCTACCGCAGAGCTACGCCAGGTTTCAGAACTACTTTCTAAATAAACGCTAATTTTCTTGAAATGTCGATAGTGGTTGCTGTGCTGCTTACTTAACGTTATAAATATTACACATGCACTCCTTTGATACAGCCGTCACGTCGGGTTACCGTCAATTGAGGGTAGGTCCCATGCGCTGAAGTTGATTTATGTAGCAGTGTCCAGGGCCGGCATCTTCGCGAGTATCCGCGCTTCATATTAGCTTTTTGTGTTGCCAATACGCATGCTCCAGTTGGTATCGTTGCGCAAGTGAAAACAATTGGTTATATAAGCATCTGCCACTCTTCAACTTTTATCTGTGCGTGCAACATTTGTACATATCTTTAACGTCCTTTATTGACGCGTGGCTCAATAAAAAAATACCATACGGCCACCTTCCATCCGCAGGCTTCGCGTAACGTCGATTCCCATGCACGTGGGTTCTGCCGAATTTTTTATTGGTCGTTGCATCCTCCATCGATATTTTGCTTCTTGTGCGTTGAACTCTTTTATTATTGATGCTAGAGTGTTTCGTTGATGGTTATCATCCATTTGTATGTACTACCTATGGGAATACATGCGTGTCCACTTTCTCGGTGTACAGCAAAAAGCAAAACTGAGTGAGGCCTGTAGTATAGATCCACCAATCGCGGAGACCAACGTTGCTCCGCCGCGGTGGTCTAGTGGCTAAGGTACTCGGCTGCTGACCTGCAGGGCGCGGGTTCAAATCCCTGCTGCGGCGGCTGCATTTCCGATGGAGGCGGAAATGTTGTAGGCCCGTGTGCTCAGATTTGGGTGCACGTTAAAGAAACCGAGGTGGTCGAAATTTCCGGAGCCCTCCCCTACGGCGTCTCTCATAATAATATAGTAGTTTTGGGACGTTAACCTTGCCCCGCCGCGGTGGTCTAGTGGCTAAGGTACTCGGCTGCTGACCCGCAGGGCGCGGGTTTGAATCCCGGCTGCGGCGGCTGCATTTCCGATGGAGGCGGAAATGTTGTAGGCCCGTGTGCTCAGATTTGGGTGCACGTTAAAGAACCCCAGGTGGTCTAAATTTCCGGAGCCCTCCACTACGGCGTCTCTCATAATCATATAGTGGTTTTGGGACGTTAAACCCCACATATCAATCAATTGAGACGTTAACCTCCACATATCAATCAATCAACCAAGGGGAAGAAAAACTGATTGTGGTAATGATCATATTTCGATTCATCTGTATGACGTACTTGTTCAAATTTCATGGTTAAAGTTGGAACTTAGAGCCTTTAAAGCCCGCAGTTGCAATGCTGTGCAACCGCAGATTATCGGTGGTCTGACGTGTGTGATATATATTGCATGAGTCACCTGTCTACAGCTGCACGGTGCGCATCAAAGTCAGAGGCTCTGTCAAAACAATAACAGTTGACCTACAATATGACACCTTCTCATGTGAATGGCTGTGGAAAAGGCAAGTAATGCGCTCATTCAATACGTTCGCAACAACCCGTATACAGCGCTCCTGCCATTCTGATTCGTGGAAGCAGCGGAAATCTGTTTGTACTGAACTTTGCACCTGTATAGCAATTGATAACACAACAGTACCTTCGACAGGGCTCTTTTTTTCATAGAGCGCGGAGCTCTTGGTCTGCTTTTGTTTTCGCCGTTGTTTTGGCGAGTGAACCAGCCAACACTGCCCCGCGGTTCAGTGACGCGTTCGTTGAGCGGAGAGGAATTCATAGCTCCTTTTCTCTGTTCAACACACAAAGCGATGTTTAATTTAGCCCAATCATTGTTTCTTCCCTTGTAGTTGCACCTGGTTGCGCAGCAAACTGTGAGAGCGAGTCGGGCCATGCACTACAAAAAACTGCGTCGACAGGTGACGCTGCGTGTCCTCAAAACTCCAGAGTTTGACGTATATAAAAATGCTCGCTTCTTCCTCTCGAAGATTCAACAGGCGGCGCCCTCTATCTAATTTCATCCCTCCTTGATCTCTGCTTTTTAGGAAATGGTGGCGTACAGTTATATATTTTCCGCCTCGTGTAATATTTCTCGGTGGCTTGGAGACTTGTCTCCGCATCCATGATTTTCACGAATAAGGACATGTTCAGCATTGTACATGGCAGGCGTAATGAGCAAGTGTGTGACTTCAAGCAGTATACAATGACTACTCCAAGATAAAGTATGAGTATGGGAACCACTGCCCGGGAATCAAGGCGAAAATATACTCAAGCTTAATAAGCGGCCATTTTTCAAAATTCGTGTGCTTGCGCTTAGCATTTCGAATGTCTGTAGCACTTGCAACCTGTGCAGTGTTGTGGGCTGAGTTCGTGTCTGTGATCAGTGAATAGTTTGCCTAGTAGCCAGGTTTCAGAATTCAATGCGCCGTAGCCTCCTGTCAAAGAGGCTGTGTTGTTACACACTTGCCGCATGAAGAGGTGAAGCGGGAGCGTGTGTAAAGTTGCGGCTTTGTAACCTGGGCGCTTCCGTAAGAGCCCTTCTCTTTCAAGCTCAGTGAATACGTTATTTTCTTCTTTTCTTGCACGTCCGCCTACATACAAGGTTCCTCGCTTTCCTCACCTTCTTTTGTGACTCCTGGAGATTTTCGATGCGGGGATGTCGTTCCCACCTGCGGTTTTTGAGCAGGTCATACGTCGTTGGTTCGAACGGGTCGTAATTGCTTGCGAGAAGAAGGCGTCAGTGTTTTTTGCTCTGTAATTCAGTTTGAGCTGTTTCTTGTAATCACGCAGTCGTTCGCGGTACAACGTGATAAATGACATGCGCGTGCGCTTGACAATCACATCTTGTCCGCGCTCCGTTTTCCGCTGTCGGATGCTGTCAGGGTTTCGCACGAAGTGCGTTGCGACTGCGCCATTGAGTGTGAACGCGTTCTCTAACGCTCGGGCAAAGTGACTAAGAACAACGAAGCAGCCGAAAAATAAAGCGGTGATTAACAATATATGAGACCGCTGTAAAGAAGGCACCCATGGCACACAATTTCAGCGAAGTTGCGAAGCACAGGTTCCTGTGACAGACTGTGATGTTCAGGTAATACACTTTATTTACAAACATTCATTATATGCGAAACGTTTTAAGGCGAACTTCGGCGAGTTTCAGCGTATTTATCTATCTATCTATCTATCTATTTATCTATCTATCTATCTATCTATCTATCTATCTATCTATTTATCTATGTATCTATCTATCTATCTATCAACGTACACTATTTATTTCTCCTGGCAGTTTCAATATTGATATCAATACCAAACTTGGTATGCCGTAACATACCTGTCTGAAGAACACATTTGACAAGTCATAACATGAAAATCTTAACATAGATGTAACGAATGTCATGATTTACATTTCATGGTCCTGCAGCTTTTGTTTTGGTTTCGTTCACAAGGCATGTTGGAAAGCTGTTATGGTATGACATGATTGCATTGCGATCAAAAGCGACAGACCCTAACATGAAAATCATGACATGCATGTCATGTACCAACATGACTACGTGCCAAGCTCATGATGCGCTCGCGGCTGTTTCACCAGCGTCAAATATACCACATTTTGTATTACGGTACGTGAATGGATAACGAAGGTATGTGACTGGTGCGAATATGATAATCATAAGATGCGTGTCATGTAACCACATGACTACGTGCCACGCTAATGATGCGCTCGCAGCTGTTTCGTTAGCTTCACATGCATCAAACTCGGTATTACGTGACGCGAATGGACGATGTGGGTAAATGACACATACAAACGTGATAATCACGACATGCGTGTCATATAACAGCATGACTACATGCCACATTCATGTTGTGCTCGCGGCCGTTTCGCTAGCTTCAAACATGCCAAATTTGGTATTACAAGACGTCGATGGATGGCGAACGTATGTTAATGATGCAAACATGAGAATCATGAGATTTATGTCATGTGAGAACATGACTGCATGCCACACTCAATGCGCCAATACGTTTCGACGTGACGTGGTGCGCTTGCTCGACGGCGTTCATTTCGACGCGTCACGCCGACGTTGGGACAACAGGCGCCGGTCCTGCCATATACTCGTAGGCGTGTGCCGCGGTGCGTTGATTTGACGCATGCGCGTTTCTGCGCGTCTGGCGTCCCTCTGTCACTAATGCCTAGTTCACACTGAAACATCCGCTTTCTACAGCGACCGAAATTCCCCTCCCTCCGAAACGCAGCGTCGTTCGCACTGGACGCGCCCCGCGCCACCGAATATGCCATTTACAACGGGTCTAACGCGGGATGAATGCGCTGTCACCCGGTCGTTGTCGCGGCTCGCAAACGCTACTACGCTATTTGGTGGTGTATACTTCGACGATTCTCGTACGCAAGAAGCAAGAAAAGACAGTACAGCTTACTTTGCTGGCAAGTGGCTGCCTTGTAATGCACGAAGAGCAGAAAAACCACCGATGCCAGCGGCGTTGCTGGTTCGTTTTGCTCTGCAAGACCGCAACAAGCTCGGTCACTCCAACAGCAAGCTCGGTCACCACTCTTCACGAAATACGGAGGCGAAGTAGGTTAAACTTCCGTTGGTTTCAACGTTTAGTTGCGTGCACTGCGGCATAACACGTGAGTAGGGCTTGGCCGCCATTTTTCTAAATTTTTTGACTAGCAGTCCTATTGGTCCGTGGTGACCGATTGGGCGGCAAATGCCGCAAAAATCGGTTCGAGAGCGATTGGCGTGGAGAGGGCCCTTTCGGCGGATATCGCCGCCGCCGAACCGGATTCGGAGCACTTTCGGCGGCCGGAATACTCAGTGTGAACACGGCCTAAAAGAGGGAGACCCATTGTTGTCTGGGTAATGCATCGGCACAAAATGCAGCATGTTGCATTTAGCACCGGTTGCCATCGGGGCGCGCTGACGGACGCTGGTCGCGACGGTCGCGCTTTGCGTCAGACTATAGAGTGCTCGCATTTTGCTAAAGTAGCTTCACTGCGAACAGTGTTCACGCGCTTCAACGCTACATCGAAGCATATTGGGCCCTTCATGATAGGTTCTTGGCCGTTTTTCTAGCTCTACACATACCAAATGTGGTGTCAAGTGACATCAATGGATGACGAAAGTATATGACTGGTGCTAACATGATAATTCTGACACACGTATTTTGTAAGAACAAGACAAAATACCACGCTCATAGCGTGCTCGCGGTCATTTCGCTAGCTCCACATATACTAAATTTGGTATCACTTGACGTGAATAGATGGTGAAGGTAAATATTTCAGAAGAAAAAGAAAGTAATGGAAATGAATGAAAACATGAAAATATATGACGAAAAAAGACAACGACAGTAACTACACCTAAGTGATAAGTGTCAAGAAGAATTCAGATAAAGGCGAACTGAATGTGTAAAGGCATTTAATAGGGGAGAGGTTTTAGTATCCAAAGGCTGAATGTTCCATACCTTGATGGCGGAGACGCTCACTGTTTTGAGTACGTAATTAGTGCGCGCCTTGGGTAGTAAGATATTGTTTTGAAAGGAGAATTATGTATTACCAGAGGAAGTAATTATTTTATTGCCTACAATACATAAAAGATCCGGATTATGTACCAGGCGGTAGGCAATTACAGGGAAGTTAAAGACGATCGTATTTGCAATAGGAAGTATATTTAGTGAACAAAATATTGGAGCTGAATGGGCATGATAATCACTGTGCGTTATTATGCGGAGAGCCTGTTTTTGAATATGCGCTAATGTGCTTACATAGGTTTTGTACGTGACTCCCCAAGACACAATACAGTAGTTGAAATGACTATGAAGGAAGGCAAAATTGAGAGCAGATAGTGTAGGGAGTGCAAAAGATATGCAGGCTCTGAGCAGAACACGAATACCTTAGACAAGTTTTCTTTCTATATGTCAATATGATGGTTGAAGTTAAAAAACAATCAAGTTCTACACCGAGAACTGCGCATTTTTCTGAAGGAAAGACTTCATATTTCAAAGGGAGTGCGGTATCTCGCTTTTTGACCTAGAACTGAAAATAACAAATTTTGTTTTATAGGGATTTTTAACAAGCTTGTTGTTAAGGCACCAATTAATCACGCTTTGAATATCGCTGTTCAGCTGGGAGGTTAGGGCAGGAATGGAGTCGTGCGCATTAAATATGGTGGTGTGGTCTGCGTAAACCAAGGATTCTGTGTGAGGGATAAACACTATGTCAGGTTATTTATGTTAACGAGAAATAGGAGAGGACATAATACTGATCCTTGTGGGACCTCTATATTGAGAGCTTAAGAGCCTGAGAGTACGACTGAAATGAATACAACTTGTTTATGATTCAGTAAGTAACTAGAAACGAAATCTCGTGTGGACCAGTTATACCGTAGGAAGAGAGCTTATTCAAAAGAATAGCATGATCGATAGAATCAATGCCTTGGCTGAAGTCAATGAAGACTGATCCAAAGAATTTATCGTTTTCAATTGCGGCCTGATATTTTCAGTAAGAGAATCTAGTGCTAGATTGGTGGAAAGCCCTTGACGAAATCTGAATTGATGGAGCGACAAGAGCTGAACATTTTCAAGGTATTTTGTAAGATGTACGAAATATATTTTTCAACAACCTTACTTAAAAAGGCATAATAGCGGTGGGCATATAATTGTTTATAAGTGACCTGTCACCTTTCTTGTGAACAGGCACTAACTTGCTTTTTTTTCAGTTGGGAAGGAAAGATAGAGCGCTTAATGTTTATGTTAACGGTATGGAAAAAATAGGGGCGATGACAACAACACTGTTCTTCATGTATCTAGAAGATATGTTGCCAAGCCCAGCGTAGTTGTTTTCAAACTTAAAATAGTGTTCCGGGACTTCAGCTGGGCAGGTTGGAAAAAGATAAAGAGATTACAATAGACACCGTTTGTCGTTGAGAGTTGATTGGCCGGATTTAGCGCTGATACTGGAAAAATACTGGCTGAAAGCATTAACAATGGCATCGGAAGTTTTAAAGGTCTTTTCATCGTAACATATTTCAGTGATACAGGCTGCAGCTTTATTTATATTTAAAAGGGAGTGAAGTATACGCCACTGCTTTCCCGTATTCTTACCAGCTTGCATTATTAAATTTTCATAGTAGTTTCGTTTCGCTTTTTGATATGAGATTTATTGTGTTGCTGTACTTTTTGCAACGTTCCCTCAAAGCTATATTATAAGGTTTTTTCTTACATTTTCTGTGCAGAATGTCTTTTTTTCATAAACAGGCGAGAAGTCACGGTGTTAACCAAGGATTCTGAAGTGATGAGTGCATTTTTGAGCACACAACAGTTCAGGTCGAAGAAGATATAGCATCAGATATAAGGGAAGAAATTTCTCTATAAGCTGGCCCAAGGTCAGTGCAAGAGGTATCGTGGGACCAGTTTATTGCGCCTATTGAGTTAGCAAACTTTTTCTTGTCAAAGGTTTACTTGGAGAAACAAGTATTTGTAGGAGTAGACACGCGATGAAAGCGAATCGCTACAGGAAAGTGGTCCGTAGTAGTGGCACTGATGATAAAAGCCTCAGGAGGGGTCAGAAGATTCGTTAAGGCATGATCAAATAAAGTAACAGACGTGTTACCCAAACAGCGAGTTGGTTCGTTTAAAAAGGAGTCGAAACCATACCCAAGAAAGGTGTTTTTGTATTGACTAGACCTTGACTCATCGAAAATATTGATGTTGATGTTACCCATGATGACTATATTTTTGTTTTCTTGCGCGAGTGAATGAAGCAAGGCGTCAAGAGCAGAGCAAAATTTAGCAACACGGAAGATCTGGGTGAACGGAATATGCGACCGAATACTATTTTGCGTTAGTTGGTATTGACATCAGGACTATCACATTCTGTCCAAACTGCTTCACATTTGGGTATATCAAGAACCAAGTCTGTTCTAAGTTTGTAGGTGACATTGTTAAATATGAATATCGCGGTGTCCCTGTAGCACGAGGATACACGGCGGTTGTGCCCTGCGTTGTAGTTCGGAAAGCAAAACAACTTTTCATCAGAGTTGGTAAGCCAAGTCTCTAACACACAGATTATCGAAAACGGAAAGCGTAAACTGCAAAAAAGGGGCGTGAAAATTATCGAAATGGTTGGGGAGGTGGCACGCATCAAAATGAATTATCGAATTATAGGTCTGAGATAATAAAGAATGAAGGTTATCAATATCAATGTAAGGCATGGTAACGTCAGGATATGAGGGTAGCTTAGTTTGTGAATACGCTTAGGTCAGCTTCGTCTCAAATTCAGAATACATGGCTGTCAATGTTGTGTGGGCCTTGATCTGATACGTATCAGTCCACAAAAATTGCATTTTTTTGCTTTTTCCAGGTAAAGGGCCATCGCGAAAATATTCTTGTTCTGTTGGGTGAGGTGATCATTCATATATACAGGCCGCACATCATTTCCTGAAAAACCAAGATTGCTTCTCTGCTTCGGTGTTTTCCCTGCCTTGCTTACGAATTGAGCTTTCTTTGATCGGGAACAAAAGCGTGTTATTAGATTTTTTTGTATTCGAGTTCGAGGGTACGCAATTAGCTATGGCAATGTCAGAGTCAGAAAGAGGGCATTGAATGTTGTTACCGATGCTCTAAGGAATTGCTAGGCAACTTTCACCCTGAATGAATGGAACTCCTTTGATTTCTATGTTTTTGTTACGGGAGTATTGTTCAATTTCAGCATTTCTTTTTTCTAATTCAGAGTTTCGAGCATTCAAATTCTTGTTTTCAACTATCAAATGATTCTGTTCTGCTTCGAGCTTTTCTACCGTTTCACTAAGAAATTTATACCAAATGTCATTTCGTCAATTGCTTTTTTAAACTTTTTTATTGGCTGGTCAGGGTCAGCATCCAGCCGAGATTTAATGCGAGAAACAACATCCTCAACAAGCCAAATCAGTTTAACGCTGCAGAACATTTCCTAACACTTCTAAACATTTTGCAAGTTCTGCGCACCTAAGCATCACGAAGTTGTACAAAACTCTAAAAGCAGCAGCAGTAACGGTAAAAAAAATAATGCAGAAAGAAGGTGGGAGTCGCATCTGTAGGCAGAAAGCACGTTAGTAGGCCATTCGTAGCCGCAACTGCTGCTGGTAAACTGGCTGGCAGGGAGAAGCTCCAGGGCCTTTTATCCAGGAATCCGATACCACAAACCAATGATCTGCGCAGGTTATAAGGATGTGCTGCCGAGAGCCACCGGAAATCCTCACGCAGGCGCCGCCTTTGCAGATCTAAGATCAAGGGCACGGTGGGAAAAACCAAATAGCTGTCTTGATCGGCTTGCTGAGTCAACCTGTAGGCATAAAGCACTTTAGTAGGCCATTCGTAGCCACAACTGCTGCCGCTAAACAGGCTGCCAGAGAGAACCAGCAGGGCCTTTTATCCAGAAATCCGAAACCACGAGTCGATGATCTACGCAGGTTATAAGGATGTGCTGCCGAGAGCCACCGGAAATCCTCACGCAGGCGAAGCCTTTGTGGATCCAAGATCAAGGGCACAATGCTAGAAACCACACAGCTGTCTTGATCGGTTTGCTGATTCCTTCTGTAGGCAGAAAGCACTTTGGTAAGCCATTCACAGCCGCAACTGCTGCTGCTAAAGTGCATGGAGTCTGTGACATCAACGTGGAGTCGAAATTTCTCGCCACCAGCATGTGCGCCAGCACTATCCATAGTGTTTACGTGAACATTAAACCAGACGACATCGTGGCCAACTTCGTGTAAGCCGTGCCCGTTGTGTCCTGTGCCCTACAAGACCAGTCCATCACCTTAGCCTTTGAGGGCACCATCGTCCCACCGAACGTGTCAATATTCAAGCTACAAAGGCCGTTCCAACTTCGTCTACCATGGCCCCTCAATGTGCCCGCTACTCTTGACACGGCCTTGCCATCGCAATGTGTTCGCGTGATGAGAGCTGTCTTCATTGTGATGGCAACCATCCCGTGGGCCTGTCCATCCCGGAACAGCCATCTTGCCTCATTGTAAAGGGAAACCATGCAACTAACGAGCCGCGCAGTCTGTTCTGCCAGGTCTAGCGCATGGCCGCCGTCATTCTCGCCTTGCCAGACGGCTTCTTGACGCGTCTCCACGCGCTCGATCACGCCAAGACCACTGTCAACAACACCGACGAACGGGACAGTGAGGCGGTCGAGCCAGACCGCTCATTCCGCGACAATCTCGCTGGTGGTAGCCGAAAGACTTCGGCAACTGCCATCCACCTCCCAACGAAAACGCCAAGTACAACGAGTTCGGCCCCTACTCCACCCGTTCCTACAAGGGCGCAAACTGCTACCACCGAGCGAATGGATGCGGTGTTCACCGCACTTGCTCTGCCATTACGTATAGTGTCGATGTTTCGGCTGATTGACTCTCTGGTTCACGGATTATGTTTCGTAGTACTTGCCGCGCATGACTCTACCGCACCGAGGATATAGTCGGCCAGTGGTGCACACACATGGAGACCATCAGGACTCGCTTCCTTTAGTCTTCCAATATCAAATTTTTTCGTGCCAGGGCTACGCTCTCAGGTGAGTGCTTCTCACGCTACCCGTTCAATAATGCACTCCTTTGCCCCATAACTCTGTGGCGAGAATGCTCCCCCGCCTTCTCGGTGGCTTTTGCGGATGGTTGCGTATTGCGATGGTTTCGGCGGGCACTGAGGGAGGCAGAGCAAACGTGTCCCGTTTCTCTTTTTATCTTATCTGTTCAATCCTATTTTTTTCATGACAATTATCACCGTCTCTCTTCTTCCCTGTTGAGGTGTCCTCTTAAGAAGAGAAAGTAACGGGTGGCATTTTTTGTTAATTTTTTCACATAATCCCTAAGAGAGAGGGAAGTGTGCATGAACATAGTCTTGCTGACACAACCTGTTTGGTGCTAAACATGATGATAATAGCAAATAAAAGTGAACGTGGAAGAAAGATTTATACTTATTCCTTTCTCGTGCGGTTCTCGCATAGAAAATAGCTTTTAAAATAGCGTATTAAAACTATATCAATCGCCGAAATGTAATTATTATGTAGGCCGCAGTTTTATAAAATCAGATATGTCTCCCTAATACTGTCTCTATCTTTTAAAGAATGAGCATGAAACCACGAGACCACGTGTCGTGTTTTTGGTATGTGCTGTTGTTGCAGAATAATTGGATCTATCGATCTGCTGAAGAGTTTTCCATCCTTAGCATGGCAGGGCAATTAAGTGTGGTGTAAGGACTAACTTCTATCGTGGCTTAAAAAAGACATAATTGGCTACTTGTCAACAAACTACTGAAAGAAGGCAGACAAAAATAAACAAACCAAAATGCGAGTAATTTTATCTGCCTTTTCATAAAGTTCATACTTTCTGTTGAATTCTGAAGTAGTGCGCGTATGGCGTCTAGCAGAGTCCTACCATGCTTCGTGGTAATTGGGCCTTGACTATGGCAATGACGCCTTCGCAATCTGCTAGAATTCACACACCCTCACCGCATAGCCAGACATAAATTTGACGAAGACTCCACGCGACAGTGGCTGACTGCGCTGCTCACACGATGAAACTCCGTTCGCGAAGGGCTCGCCATCGATTTCTTTCGACGCAGTGGAGGCAGCTACGCTGACTTGGCGCTCTCTGCTCTTTCACCTCCAATCTTTCTCTCTGTCTCTCTCTTTCTCTCTCAAAGAGATGAAAGAACAAGCGAAGCGCCCAGAACCGAATGACCACACACACATGCCAGCAATGTGCCGCCCTAGTGATCCCGTCTGCAAAATGGCTAAAGCGGGTTGTTTCACCCTCATCCACCAGATGTTTCTTACGCGTCGTGACTAAGGGACACAGCCGTTGCTTTTTTTAAATGCAGGATCATCTACTGAAAGGATTTTATTCGACTCATTCCAATTTTATTATTTATGTTTATAATTCGATGACTATACCTTTATCATAAATCTCTTTAAATCGGAATTATGAAGCAAGCGTATCAAAACACAATTAAATAATTATTATTTTCTGAGGACTAATGCAGATAAAGGAATATCATGGTTCTGTATGAATGTTATGTATTGTGTTGTTTTTTTTCTCTTCCCACATGTGGATTGTGAGTCCTACAAGTTATTCCTAGCTTTTTCTTTGTGTGTAGATGAGTATAGTGCGATTTTGTGCATGTAGTTTTTTCGTAAAATTTTACTTGTTTTCTTCTCGTTTTTATTGCTATATGACTGTGTATGGATCAGAGGTGTAGTATTTTATTTTCATGTACCCTTTTATATTTATGAATGCATTTTTCTGCTGCTGCTGCTGTATGGGTGGCACAGCCCAGTCAGGTAATATTTGCCTTTTGCCACGTCTTCTTGAACTATTTTGTAGTTCTTCTATATAATAATAAATAAAGAAAGAAAGACATACCATGCCAAGTTTTGAAGATCTTGGCGACAGCTCTATTACATACTTCTGGAATCAAGCCGAAGGAAAATAAGAGTTAGTGGAAGTAGGCTGCGAAATTCAAGAATTTATATGTGTTCACGAAAATTGTTTGACGTTTTCAATGTGGTTCACAAGTTATACGCAGGCGCCCTACTACATCATTCAATAAAAATAATGTTGGTAAATTTTCTCAATCAGGTGAGGAGGAAATGGAGTGGATTTTGTAATCTTCATAGGTAACGTGAGAAAAACAATGACGTAAAGAGTGGTAGACTACAGAAATACAATTTTAGGTCATGCATATAACGGAAGCAATCCTATCTCAAGAAGTTTGTATGCACAACAAGACGAATGAGCATTGCTGGTATAAATGACGGCTGTGTCAAATTGGAAACGCCGTAGCAGCGTTAATGACAGAGGTGTGGTCACATTGACGGCGTAGCTTCAGACGTAACACTGTGGAGAAGTCGATAGAATGTAGCATATAGGTAACAGTAAAATGTTGACAACTGGACCAGGCAAGTCATGACTCACAGGACGTCGTGAAAAATAAATCACAATGATGCCGTTATAGCGACTGCAATATGATTGGTGGAGACAGCGAATGCAAAATAAAATTGTAATACACAGTATTACATCGACAACAATCATACGTAAGGTGCAGACATTAGAGAAGTGACAATATTAAAACATCGATGTCATGTGTGTTTAGAAAAAAGAGGTTAACAATATTGCGTTCTTGATACTTTACTATGAGAAAGCATGAAGCCGCCCGTGCGCCTCACACTTGCTGAGGGCAAATGATGCTCCAGCGGACGTCGTAGTAAATGTTATAGGTTAAAAAAACCATGTCGATGACATTAGGCATGCATGATATATATTTTCCTCCTTCGATCAGACCTCCATAACGTTTTCAGTCTTTGCAGACACTCGCATACTGAAATCGGAAAGCATTAGCATAAAAAATAATTGTTACTAAGCAATTGAAATGGCAAACACATGAGGCAAGTGATTCTTTTTAATAACTCACGACCTATTATTTATCGTATGAATGTGAGCAGGACATAAAAAGAAGAATCTGGAAATTGAATACCGCCTGATGCAAAGTCCGCGCTTATGTCTCTGAGAATGAGCAATTGTTTGGGGTGCATACCTGCAATATAGCACTATTTGACTAAACAAAAAATATTATTAAAGACCATAGTCTTTCTTGAGGATTTTCGACAGAAACATTTTGGTCCGCCTGCCTGTCTGTAGATTTCTGTGTTTGTCTGTCCCTAACGATACCTAAAACTGCACCAAACGGCCAACCCCCATCCCCAGCGCCTACCAATAATGCTCAAGGTTTAGTGTTCATGGTTGTGCGATTGCCATATAAAAAGCAATCATTGTGCATATCTGAGGCACCATAACAACACGTCGATGTTTTGTATGTCTGCTTTTATACTAGAAGAGGCGCGCACAAGTAACTCGAAAGACTGTTGCGTTTATCGCGCTGGGCTGACAGTGCAACGGGATGCTACAAAAGGTGTTTCTAACGCTTTGCTACGACTTAACGGTAGTGGCCCCTGCCCGTCGCCTTACATTCTACACCTTATCACCTCTGACACTGGCGCGCATCTTTCTCCGCGGGTGCGCACGCATTCTTTTTCGAAGATAACTGCCAGATGGCACTCGCGCCTAACGTGCCCAGATGCGCTTGTTCGCCTCCGTTACGCACTCGAGGCATTCTAACGCATCGCCTTCAGAATACCATTCACGAATTTCCTTGCACAGAACATCAAATAAACGTTTTGTTCACTCTCTCCAGACGCAAGACTATCGTCTTTCGACGACATATACAGTGTAACATGTAGATGCGGGCCAATTTTTTACTACAATTTTTTATATCATATTAAGCAGCTACACGAAGTTACGGGCCATTTTTTAAACTCTCGTTTTTGTTGATAAAACCTTAATAAAAGCGAAGTGATAACGATGCCAGTATAGGCGTGGAGGTCGTTATTGCAGTGTTTTTGGTGTATTCTAGTACCTGTGATTCAAAAGTGAATATAGTATTGTGGCCGGAAAGGCACATTCACTCCAACAGGCAGCAAACCTGCCGCTTCAGGATTACACGCCCGATGCATACAGCTGATACACAAATACTGCTACGACGGCAGTCATCTCTTTGTCCTCTTTATGCAAATTGTGTGTTTTAGTCAAGGCTTGTCATTGTCATAATGATAAGTGTACAATACTTTTCTTTTAACACGAAATTGTTTTATGATGGACCCTGCCTACACTTCAGTGACCTTTTTCCATCACCGAAATGACGTCGATATGTGCACACCAACCAATTCGTCGAAAAGTTCCCTCAACGCAGGAACTGAACTTACGGCCACTCGGTCAACAACACCAGATGCCGCTCACGCTATCCGCCGAGACGTACATTTTTTCTTTCTCGCAGTGCTTTTGGTCATCGTAAAGTTTCTTCATCTATGGCTGGTTACAAGCTAAGTATCAGCTACACCCACTGATCTCTCAGTCCTTCCGTTTTCCTACTCCTCCTCCACCACCCACACAGCCACATTGCCCTTATTCTCCATGGCTCCACGCTACTAAGAATCTAGTTCTAGGTAAGTACATCGTAGAAAGTAATTCATAATTTTCACGCATATGACCTTTGTATTGCAACACGTCAGCGACACTGAAATAAAGGAACCAAAGTTATAGACAAAAAGCTAATGAAGTTATGGTATTTGTCGTACCTTATAATCCATATAAAGAACACAAGGGTATGACCGCCGCAGTGCCTTATTTGATAAAGCGTCCGACACGTTGGTCGACAGTTGCAGCTCGGTGCTCACTACTGGAAAGCAGCCTTTTCGTCAACATTTTTCTTCCCAATTACGTTACAATTACGACTTATAACATCCACTATACTTTTTTATCATCACAAAGTCGGGTGGCATGAATGTCTGTGAGTTCTCACAAATATTTTGTCTAATGAAAAAAAAAATGGCTGCAAATCCACGAACTGAATGATGGAGAGTGGGGCGAAGCATTCCTCCATCCAATCGTTCTTGCTGCCGTGCGTTCATGCGTCCATCTGTGTGACCGTCCATGCGTACATCCGTCCGTCCGTGAACGCCTCTGTTCGTGCGTCCGTTCCTGTGTTCGTCTATGCATCCGCCCCTGCGTCCGTTCATGCGTCCATCCATGCATCTGTCTGTGTGTCCGTTCGTCCATATAATCAACACTCCAAGTACCACCAACTCGCATTTTTCTTCATATATTCTCCATATTGAAGCACCGCCATCCAGCGGATATTCCAAGGACTAAACGAGAGGTTGCACACGCACACTTTTTACGGCTTGCGCTTCGGGTCTACTTCCCACCTTTAACCACCTCGAGTTCGTGGTATATTCTAGTTCACTCTATTCATGGCTCTACGGCGCAACGCTCGCTAAAACTTTCTAAAACCAAGGAGGTTAAGCCCAGCGAGTATAACGGAGCAACCTTTTCTTGTCAGATAGTGCTCACTCACATGCCAATGGCTGCTAATGGGAAGTGAGAGACAGGAGAATTCGGCTTTTACTTTCTTACGGCTTGCGCTTCGTATCTGCTTCCCACCTTCAACCACCTCGAGTTCATTTATGGTATATACTAGTTCGTTGCATTCATGACACTGCGGCTCAACGCTCGCTAAACCTTTCTAAAACTAAGGAGGTTACACCCAGCGAGTATAACGTGCCAACCCTTTCTTGTCAGACAGTGCTCAATGTACATGCCAATGGCTGCCATTGGGGATCGCAGCGTGCGCGTTCACTAAAAGCCGAATGCTTCTGTCGCTCATCCCCAATTAGCAGCCATTGGCATGTACATTGATCACTATTTTCATTGTTCAACAACGCAAAGAAAAAATCTGTCACCGGCACCACCTTGGAGGTCAATATGTTATACTTGTTACATACTACAACGGCTACGATGGATGAACGGGTGCTGTTATAAGGAGCTTCGCGCCTAAAAAAACGGGCCGTTAGATTTTTACCTATTCCCTTCATTCCTTTCCAGTGCCTCGATCTCGCAAACTTTATACCTTCTTGTGGTATGTGAAGGAGCTATGCTCGGCAGCCAGCCGGTGATAGCTATAAGTGCTACGTAACGCCATTGGCAAAAAAAGAGGGTACCGCACTTGCCATTATGGCTGCAAGTGGCACTGACAATCACTCTGAATTTTAGGTGCAAGCATATACCCAATAAACAAGACGCTCGAATGACTGCCGCTGTAGCTCAGTTAGTAGATTCTCGGATGCAGATTGCGTCCCTGTTTCGAGACAGCTATTCTTTCATCCACTTTCTTCAAATTTGTAATACCAGCACTACTAGCATCTCGTATACTTTCCTTGGCGTCATTGTTAGTTTTCATGAGCATTGCACCTAACAAATGAAACAAATCTTTAAATCCCCACTTCATTTCTTCGCATATGCATTGCACCAATCTCCTACACTGAAACAATAGTTGCGATGAACTTTGTATTTCAGCATGCAGAGGCGTTACTATATATCATTGTTGAACTATGGTAGCAAAACGTTGCTTGCGGTGAGATATATCGCTGCATATCTAGTTCAAAAGTTCCTGTGCCTAGGACCATTCACAGACACCTCTCGTACGGGAAAAAAAGGTGTAACACTAATTTGAACTAGTTCAAGCAGTGGCCAAAGCAACGAGTGTGTGCACGAAACATATGCATTTGGGAAACTCTACCCACTATCTTGAACGTAGCGTGCTCTTCAGAAGTAGAAAGACGACTGGGACAAATAAGAGATGACTAAAGAGATCTTTGAAGCAGTCGTACAAACGTGTTCATTCACTCACTGGCCGAACTTTGAATGAAAGTGCGTGAAATCACGAAAGAGATCTGAACGTGAGGTGGAGTGCGTTGTCGATGAGTGCCCGCTGCTTTAACTAGGGCACCACTGCTTGATCTGTTCATGTATTTTTCACAGAGATCGGCTCAATCGAGTTTAAACCTATAGCCAAGGTTTAACTCAAAAGCACTTTGCAGGAGTCAAGGTCTAATTTAGGGAAGTGGTTGTTGAACACAATGCAAAGAGTATAGCGCGCAAAACCACTTCCCGAATGGTTCGGTGCGTTTTCCGTTTGATGAGATGTAGGCCACGCACAACTCTTCATTTCCCACCCTTTCATTTGACACAACTTACGTGTATAGTGAAGAGTTTTCAGAATTGGAAGAATGGTTACTGCACCACAATATTTCACGGTATGAGTATATCAACTTAAAAAAAGGAGTATACAAGAAAAATATTCCAGGACTGTAAAGATAGATGCTACGTGTAGCAACTGTATAACACTTCGGTGTTTTGTTAACATTCGTCTACAGCGCAGGCTTTAAAATGATTCGTTCTTCAATGAATGGCAAGCTTGGGAATCTTCTGTGGAATGAAAGCATGAAATGTACTTTTAAGTAGGTTTATTTTTTACCATGGGATTTAGGAATATACAATATACAATGGAGTCGAAAAATGCAGTCGAAATATTTATTTTCACGGACTAGTTACGTTGGAAGTAGTTTGCGTACAGTGCTGCAATTTATTGCAATTATACAAAACAGTTGAGTTTCACATAAAAATTGGTAATTGCTCAGCAGTAATAATAGGCACGTAGATACTGCGAGTGAAGTAGTTCAGCATAAAGTTTCGTAGCCGTCAATCTAAAATATAAGACATTGTTCACTTACGTATTATTGTCATCGTGGACTCCCTGTATACGCTCCCATGCCACTTGCAAGAATAATAACAACAACAATAATAATACTAATACTAATACTAATAATTATAATAATAATAATTATAATAATACATTTTTAACAAGCCCGGGAACAACAATAAGGTGTTACTGCAGGCGCACGCAGAAATAAAGCAATACAAATAAAGAATGAAAACAATAAATAAAACATGGCAGCTTTAATTTCGGAACTCTGCCCCAGCATGAATTATACCTCCCAGAAACAGTCGGGGCATGTTGTTATAGGGGCAAAGATCCTCTTAGTCTAACCTTGTCCTGCGTCATGAGTAACCGCCAGATCCTACTGAATAGTAGAATAGATGAAACTGTCTCGTCACAATTTCTCAACTCATTTCTTAAATGGCGTTGGTCCAATAGAATTGTGTGCAATGGGACGGACTCATGCTCGGATGGTCAGACAGAGAAACAGACAGACGCACGCAAGAACGCATGCATGGACGAACGCACGTACGCACACACGGATGAAAGGACGGATTGACAGTTCCACGGACGGACACATGGATGGATGCACTGAAGGACGGACGAAAGCACGCATGCACAGACAAACTAACGGACGGATGGACGGGTGAACGGATGCATGGAAGGAAACACCAACGAGTGCATGGACGAACGCAAGGATGAACGAACGCTTCACCCCACTCATCATCATTCACTCCGTGGATATGCTGTGATTTTTTTATTGCATGGCGTAATGAATTGCGCCTATGGTGTCTGTCTCTTGCATGCGAACCACGGCTCACATGCAATTTATGTAGACTTAAACTGCAAATATCTGCAATTTTTCCCACCTTGTGTGGATATAATTTGTAGTGATTTTTTGATATGCGAAAATCAGATTGTGTGGTTAGCACTGCGTACACGAGACAGCCAGCTATGACTACTATTATAGCTTAGGAAACCTTGAAAAGCTTTCTCAAAAGCGATACGGGCGTAAAAAAACCGAAAAGACACGAAGTGCACCAGATAATGTCATAACACTAAAAGAAATTCCAAGACACTTTCTAGAATATCTTTTGTGTGCAAAAGATACCTTCACAATAAGCGTAAGATGTGCTGTTTCTCATTTATGTTCAAGGCAAAACTGGCTGAAACGGGCCGGGCAAGGCCGTGCCGGGTCGGGCCCAGACCATTCGTGCCCAGGTGGGCCGGAGCATGAACTAGTCGGGCCATACCGGTGTCGGGTCTGAAAAATCGACCCGTGCAGTGCTCTGCTACCGAAACGTTCGTACTGAAGCTGAATGCATGAAAAAACTGCCTCTTGTAACTGTACACTGCAGCAGTAAGCTTTATTCTGAGAGACCTCAATTTTCTCCCACAAAGACTGTTCACATAATCTACCACACCTGTCGAGCGATCATTATCCGTAAAGAGTTTCGGCACTTTTTTTGAAGTTGCAATGTTTTCAACCACGTTAACACCAGGCAGAAAAAAGTTGAGACGCCAAACTAAAATAAATTTAAGGTGCATGCTTCATGCAACACTACCCACGCCTAATAGTCAGAATTTATTATATTGGTAAACCGCTGGTCCAGAGGTCTGTAAGTAGAGCTCTAGTTATGATGCATTTAGCATTATTTGAAGTAGAGGTACATTTTTAGTTTATTTTAGAGATGTTCTTTTGTCCTCTTATTCTGTGTGCATATTAACAAGTGCGCCTATGAAAGTTCTAGTCTTCAGACAACGCACATGCCATTCATCTGTTCTTTTGAGACAAAAACATGAAACGACTTTGTTACACAGCTAGACCAAATAACAAATCCTCCTTGGTTAGACACAGCTTGGTAAAAGCAACTCGCAAAGAAGTCAAGGAAAAACGCTGGTTTTGTCCTAATTCTATCCCGCCCATGTTCAAACATCACGAATGCTGGTCTGCGTATAAGAAGTGCAGCTGCTACGGGCAAGTTCCATCCCCGAAAACCGCACAATATTGTCATTCCTACTAAAAAAAACTGCGTTTTCAGTGTCTCACGGTGCGTTTCAGCGCACTGGGTGACACTGGAAACGCTATACAGTGTGTCGCAGTGCACAACAGCGCACTGCGAGGCAATGGGACAAACTGTACAGCGTGACCAGTGTCGCCCAGTGCACTGAAACGTACCGGGTCATACTGTACAGCGTCGCCCCGTGTCCTAAAGTGCGCTCGGAAGCACTGGTTACGCTGTACAGTTTCAACCGCACGCTGATAACGTTAGAGGCACATTGGAAGAAACTAGGTGCGATCGGCGCACTTTTTGTAAGACTTCATATGGAATGGCGAGATGTCGACCGTAAAATTTACCGAATATGCTGATATTCTTATCTATGTGCAACACAAATATAGCTTCATATGCGGCTTTAGGCAACGAACGCCAGTGCGCTAAAGAATTATTTTTTCGAGTGCGTGAGTCAGTGGCTCCGCCAGGATTTTGCTGGGGAGACCAATGACAATTGTGTTCCTGCAAGGGGGCAGAAGGCACAGAACTTATGCGTCGTGTTTTAACTACGCTTGCTCTTGGGGTGGGAGGAGGGGGGGGGACAAAGCGGGCATACGATTATCTCGGAAAAAAAGGCTCCAGCGCAGCCATAGATTAAAAATGCCCCCCCCCCCTTGGCGCGGGTGCGCTTTCCTTGACGTTTGATCGAGTTCCGTCCATGTATTTCATAAACGGCATCAATAGAACTGATAATTCGCAGCACAGTATGACAGTAGTATCAGTCTGATAATCAACACCAACCTACTCTAGTAGTAAGTCGTTGCGGCTCGTACCGTAGAAAACCACACGTCCGCGGCAGCAGTCATCCGCTGAAATGCCCAATCTTGGTGTTTTTCGCTTGTGATTATGTTTTCATTGATGAAAACATGACCACTCATGGGCCAGTTATGATCTAAACTACCGTTTAACGGTTATTAGACTCTTTCTAACTGATTATCTACGACCTTCACAGCAACAGTGGCTCAACAATTACGGCCCGATGCCTAATGGTCATTTCGGCTAGAGTGAACTGCTGCTACTGTCGTACACGGAACGTAAACTAGGAGGAAAGAAAATACTTCCAAACTATCGAGGGACGAGATCTACATTGTTCAGTGAGCAGTTCATACGAACGCTATTTTCTACATAGGTATGACTAACCGCATAGCAAGTCACTACAATTCACGTAACACATCTGGAGCTACGCTAACAAGCTTTGCGGTAAAACGTACCAGATGTTTGTGATCCAGGGCACCCGCAAAATATAAGCTAACAATAATTTGTTTGCCGCAAAGAAGAAGAGACGAAACACTGCGTATGTGGGCAACAAAATCAAAATATTCGATATGTAAAAAACTCTTAGCGTGAAGAAAATACAGTCACGCTCGTCTTTTATGTATAGTGTAGTAAGTAGCGTGTCAGGCTCAGGATGTGTGATGTGTAGGGGTATAAAGTTCGACTCCCTCTCAATCGTTTTAGGGGCGAAGCTCCTTATAGCGGCACTAATTCGTCCCTCCTGATCGTAGTAGTAGTCGTAGAGTGTAACGAGTCTTAGATTTGACCTCCAAGGTAGTGCCGGTGAGAGATTCTGAGATATCTGAGTCGAGAGAAAGGTTTTGAGGGAGTTGAAATAAACAGAGAGGTGCATATGTGGGGTGGTTTTCAACGAGACAGAAGTCACTTCGATGGGCGGCTAGGTCATGAGGTGGGTTGGCGACTTGCAGGACGCGCAGTAACTTTTTTGGGGGGCAAGTGGGCCCTTCTGGGTGCAGGATAGTTAGTAACGAGGAAAACAACCAGGGAGACTCTTTGACAGGTGGTATGGACAGATACGATTTCAAAGTGGCACCAGTATCTAAGATAGGTAGAGTCCGGGGCAGAAATAGACGTAGCCACGAGCGCCATGCTAATTCAGACATAGGGTATATTAGCATGCAGGGCGGTAGGAACAGGCTGAAGTGGGAAGAGATAGAAGAACAGCTGAAGGAGGAGAGGCCGATGGTATACGGTTTCGTAGAAACACATCTCAGGGACATGGAACAACCTCCTAACAATCCGCACCAAGCGTGTGAATATTGTAATAGAACAGAAGGCAGCAGAATGAGGAGTAGTATTGGGGCATTCATTCATAAACGTACAGACTGGCAAAGGGTCAAGCCGGAGAGCAAGGAACATTTATGGCTAAAAGGGAAAGTGGCAGAGCAAATGACACTTCCTTGGTTTTGTTTAGTTGTGGACGGGAGCAAAGACCAGAGAGGAGAACCAGGCAATGATAGAATGTATATAAAAAGACATTCAGGAGTGAGGATGAGAGCGCGAGGTAATAATACTAGGAGATATGAATGCAATATTAGAAGATATAGATGGGTATACCAACCCGACAGGCAAAATGATCATGGGTATGTGTGAAAGGCTTGATTTGATCATTTGCAACAGTACCGAGAGGTGTGAAGGGCAAATAACACGGGAGGTAGGAAGGCTGCGGTCGACGATAGATTACGCACTGATGTCACATATGATGTATCATAAGCTCAGGGGAACGCACATAGATGAAGGGGACTCTAGAAGTCTGGGTAGTGATCACAAATGTATCAAGCTAAGTTTTGGAATAGCAGTGAAAGTGGGAAGGAGACAAGATGAGCAACTACAGGAAAATTTTGTTCTGAAAGGCAAAGTGAAGTAGCCCCTAAAGAAATTGAGAAAGTTATCACTGGGGATAATACAACAGTGTGGACATACACGAATCTAATTAGACTACTTGAGCTCGAGCTTGATAAGGCACGTGAGAAGTCACCCCGGAAAAGAAGACACAAACCCAAAACGTCGTGCAATGAGGAAGTTAAGAGAGCCATAGCAAAACATCAAGAAGACTCTAGGGAACACGGACATGTTAAGCAGTGGGGTGAACCGACAGATGAAGTTGAAAGAAAATGGGGCATCTTTCTAAGCTGTAGAAGGGATGCATCCCTTCTGATCGATGAAAAGATTAGAAGAAAGGGAGCTCAGTGGCTGTCAGAAGTACATAAAAAAGATAGAAAGTCACCTGCAAAACTTTGGAACCTTCTAAACTCCCTAAGAAATGAGACGAGCTTAGAGCAGAGGTTTATAACTACAGCTCTAGGTGCTGGCTAAAAGGGGACGAAGCTATTGAATATATAAGAACAAGGGTGACAGAAAAATTTCATAAAAGAAGTGCTTACGCACCAAAATAGACAAGGATGAATCAAGTGGCGCAACGGCTCCATTTTGAGAACGAGAGTGGGAAAGGGCTGAGAAAAGGTTTCCTAGTAGTACATTAGCAGGCCTTCTGGCATTCCAATTTGGCCGATAAAGACATTAGGTCCAAAGTCTAAGCAGGCTTTGAAAGAGGCAGTGAGCAAAATAATAATCGATGGTGAAGTTCCCGATAGATTTAAACTTAGCAGGATGAGCTTGATCCATAAAGGGAAGGGGGACAAAGCTGACATAAACAACTACCGTGCTATAACAGTGACACCAGTGGTCTACAGGCTGGCGATGCAGATTATAAAGGAAAGACTGCAGGCATGGAGAGAGAATGAGGGGGTGCAGGGGGAACTGCAGAACGGGTTTTGAAAACACAGGAGGTTGGAAGACAATCTGTTTTCACTGAAGCAGTGCATCGAAATAGCCAAGAAGGAACACAGACACCTGTGGCTAGCATTTTTGTATATCAAGGGAGCGTACGATAGCGTGGTTCAAAAGGAATTGTTGGGAATACTGCACACATTAGGCGTGGAAGATGTAGTCACTAATCTTTTAAAGGATATCTGTAAAGGTAAAAAGGTAGTTATAAAGTGGAAAAAATAGGTATCCAAGCCTGCGGAGGCAAAACGGGGGCTTAGGCAGGGGTGTCCCCTGTCACCCTTATTATTCATGATGTAAGTACAAGGAATAAAGGTCAAAGTAGAGGGAAGTAGACTGGAATTCAACCTCTCTTTCGTACAACAAAGAAAACTCATTGAACAGGCACTACCAGCATTGATGTACGCAGATGATATAGTGCTAATGGCAGACAACAAGGAAGATTTGCAGAGATTGGTGGACATCTGCGGTAATGAGGGAGATTGGTTAGATTACAGATTCAGTAAGGAAAAATCAGCAGTCATAATTTTTGCTGACAATGAAGGTAGTGAGCTTATAATACAGGAAGTCACGCTAGAAATAACAGATAAATACAAATATCTGGGCATATGGATAAGCAATGGGGTTGAGTACCTAAGGGAACACGATATGTACGTAACGACTAAAGGTAACAGGAATGCAGCGGTAATGGAAAACAGGGCACTGTGGAATTACAATGCATATGATGTTGCGAGAGGAATATTGAAAGGGGTCATGGTTGCTGGACTGATGTTCGGCAATGCGGTCTTGCGCATGAGATCAGAAGTTCAAGCAAGATTAGAAATTAAGCAACGAGGAATAGGTAGGCTTGCCTTAGGAGCTCACGGAAATGCACCAAATGAGTGAGTACAAGGTGATATGGGATGGACATCATTTGAGGGCAGGGAACCTAGCAGCAAGATAAAATTTGACAAGCGATTGAGAGAAATGGGGGAGGAGCGTTGAGCTAGGAAAGTATTCAGCTACTTTTACATGAAAAATGTCGATACAAAAAGGAGGAAGCGAACCAGAAAAGTGACTAGCAAATACTTAGATAACAGCAGGGGGCCAAACCAAAAAAAAAATTATTGGTTAAGAAGAAGGTGAAGGAAGCTGAGACCGATACGTGGAGAATTGGCGTGATTAAGAAGTCCGCACTAGAGATGTATCGAACTTTGAGCAGGAAATTGCCAAGGAAAGGATCTATGATAATACTCGGGGTAGTTCTCTACTGTTTGAAGCCAGGACGGGAGTATTGCGAACCAAGACATATCGAGCCAAATACGTAGGGTAGACACGGTATGCAGTGCGTGTGGAGAGGAAGAAGAAACTGCCGAACATTTGATAATGTTCTGTAAAGGACTTCACCCTATAGTTCAGGATGATGGCGCAGAGTTTTTCAAAGCAGTGGAATTTAGGGACAGGGAAAGCAAGATAGACTTTCAGCGGGTAGAATTACCTAGAAGGAGGTTATCTGATTGGTGGCTAAAGTCAAAGCACGAGTGAAAATTAAACCCTTCACTACAAAGTATGAATCCTCAACCTCACAATTTAAAGTGAACAAAATAATTCTAGTTTTTGGTTCATTATTATTACGGCTTGGTGGCGCTAGCCACCGCCAGATCTTAAGGATACAGTCATATCCATCCATCCATCCATCCATCCATCCATCCATCCATCCATCCATTCATCCATCCATCCATTCATCCATCCATCCATCCATCCATCCCTCCATCCATCCATCCATCCATCCATCCATCCATCCATCCATCCATCCATCCATCCATCCATCCATCCATCCATCCATCCATCCTGTGACGAGGTTTATTAGACGATAACGACAACGGCAAGACAGCGTGAAGAACCGTCCAGTACAGATCCGGAGAGCAGCGAGCCGAAGCTTGAGCCAAGAGAGCCGGGCGTTGGCGATGCTGCTCGCCGCAGGCACATCGTCTACTTCACAATCGCCCCCGCTGAAAATGGAGCCGTCCTGGCGATTTAAGAAGTTTCAGGCAGAGGCTCATGGTATGGTTTTAGTCGGAAAACATTGACGATGTCACGGGTGCGCCGGCGCATGTCGTCCGATATGGAAACGGGCTCAATTAGGGAATTAATCGGAGAGGTTTTCTCCAAAACGGTGTAAGGCCCCTCGTACCGGGGGACAAGTTTCGAGGAGAGTCCCGGTGTTTGGTGTGGAATGGCGAGCAACACAAGAGACCCTGGGGCATAGCTGGAATCTGCAAGGGTGGTGCTACGGTGTTCTTTCTGGCGTTGCTGCTCTTTTGAGGTGAGCGCACGGTCGAGCTGGCAGCACTCTTCGGCTTGTCGAGAAGCATTGGAGACAGGTGGGCACTCGGAAGCATGAGGACGTTAAGGTAGTAGGGTGTCGATTGTATGGGAAGGCTTGCGTTCATAAAGAAGAAAGAAAGGTGATAATCCCGTGGTGGTTTGAACTGCGGTGTTATATGCGAATGTGACGTACGAGAGAACACGCTCCCAGTTGCTATGATCAGATGCCATGTACATTGAGAGCATATTATCCAGCGTGCGGTTGAACCGTTCCGTTAGCCCTATAGTCTGCGGGTGGTATGCTGTCGTTTTGCGATGAATGGACGTGGCATTCCGAAAGCAGAGTTTCGACGACCTCGGAGAGGAAAGCGTGGCCTCAGTCACTAAGGAGCTCTCGAGGTGAACTATGTCGAAGGATAAAGCGACGTAAAATGAAAGAGGCGACATCTTGAGCTGTAGCGCTCGGCAAAGCGGCTCTTTCGGCGTAGCGTGTCAGGTGGTCTACTGCCACTATAATCCACCGATTACCATTCGATCTCAACGGAAGGGGGCCGTAGAGGTCAACGCCGACGTGATCAAATGGCTTGGCAGGGCATGGAAGTGGCTGCAATGCGCCAGTCGCTCGTGGCGCTGTTGATTTGCTTCGCTGGCAGTCAGGAAAGCACTGCACAAATTTGCGTACAAAATTGTACATGCCGCGCCAGTAATAGTGATGGCGAAGGCGTTCATATGTTTTGAACACCCCGGCCTGGCCACATTGCAGATCGTCGTGAAGAGAGGCACATACATGTGATCGTGAAGTGCGTGGAATGACCAGTAGCTGCCGGCGGCTATCGGGAGCATAGTTGCGTCGATGAAGAAGTTGATCGCGGATGGCGAAATGAAAAGCTTGACGTCAGAGGGATCCAGGTACCGGAAGGTTGGGCGTGCCAGATAGATATTCGATAAGAGATGCAATCCACGGGTCACGACGTTGTTTGGTGGCAATCGAGTCAAAATTTAGCGATGACAAGGTCTCGAGGTGAGTGTTTCCGCACGTCGGATCTGGTTATAAAGGTGGGCGGGACAGTGCATCAGCGTCAGAGTGATTGCATCCGCAGCGGTATACGACGGGAATGTCTACTCCTAGATGCGCAGTGCCCATCGTGCAAGGCAGCCAGAAGAGTCTTTCAAAGTGGAGAGCCAGAAAAGCGCGTGGTGATCAGTTACTAGATCGAACGGGCAACCGTATAAGTATGGCCGGAATTTTCCAAGCGCCCACACCAGAGCCAAACACTCTTTTTCTGTCACGCTGTAATTAGTTTCTGCTTTCGTCAGAGTGCGGCTAGCGTAGGCTACAACGAATTCGGAATAGCCGGGCTTTCGTTGAGCGAGGACAGCGCCTAGCCCGACGCCGCTGGCGTCAGTGTGCACTTCGGTAGGTGCCGTCGGGTCGAAGTGGCGAAGAATAGGTGGGGAGGTGAGCAGATGGCGTGGAGTAGTAAAGGCAACATCACATGCAGGGGACCAGGAGGAGAGGTTCACGTCACCGCGAAGAAGCTGGGTTAATGGTGACATGATAGATGCGAAATTGCGAACAAAGCGCCGGAAATACGAGCATAGGCTTACAAAACTGCGAAGTTCTCTCACGGTCGTCGGCTTGGGAAATTCTGCGACTGCTCGAAGTTTTGCTGGGTCAGGTAATACGCCGTGTTTGGACAAAATGTGGCCTAGTATGACGAGCTCACATGCAGCGAAGTCATTTTTTCAGGTTAAGCTGCAGGCCAGCGTTGGTGAGACAAGTCAAAACGTGCCTGAGGCAAAGAAGATGCGTAGGAAAATCATGGGAGAAAACCACGACATCGTCGAGGTAACAGAGGCACATATTCCACTTGAGGCCACGTAGCGTATTATCCATAAGACGTTCAAACGTGGTAGGCGCATTACAAAGCCCAAAGACCATGACGTTAAACTCGTATAGTCCGTCTGGTGTAATAAATGCCGTTTTTTGGCAATCCACTTCAGACATTGGAACTTGCCAGAAGCCAGACCGCAAATCTAGTGACGAGAAAAATCCTGCTCCATGAAGGGTGTCGATGGCGTCATCGATGCGCGGCAAAGGTAGACGTCCTTGCGGGTTATCTTATTAAAACAACAATAGTCAACGCAAAATCGAATTGATCCGTCTTTCTTACGCACAAGGACGACAGGAGACGCCCAAGGACTGTAAGATGGTCGAATGACGTCTCTATGATGCATATCTTCGACTTGATCGTTGATGACGCGGCGCTCTTCATCGGAGACATCGTATGGTCTTTGACGCAGTGGCTGGTGTAGGCCGGTGTCAACATGATGTTTGACTTGTGACGTGCGGCCCAGTTGAGGCTGCGACACATCGAAAGAACTCCTGCACTCTTGCAGAAGATCCAGCAGGTCGGCATGTTCGGTGGGAGTGAGAGTGTCGGCGATGGCGCTGGAAAACGTATCATTGGACGACTCTCCGAGTTCCGACAGTGCTTTTGGGTGGTCGCAGTAATCATCCGGGACATCAACCAAAGCCGCGGCCGAGACATTCTCGGCCGAGAATGTCTCGGCTGAGACTGCACGCGGCCGAGATATTCGCCCGCAAGCAAAGTGACAGGTGTGGAAAGCGGATTGCTTACGAACATATTGCTTCTTCCAGCGGCAAGGTCAATTGTTGCGAAAGGCAGCGGCAGAGCTCGACAACTCTTGAAGATATCGGAAAGCATAAAAAGGCATCTAGCGTCAGCGTAGGCGTTGCATGAAACCGGAACAAAGGCGAAATTTCCAGGTGGAATATCGGTATCTTCATGAACGAGCAACTTCGCCGGCTGATGAAGAGCGTCAAGTAATGGGAGATCACACAAGGGTGAAAAACTCAACTTCGGTGCGAGCGCAGTCGATGACGCCATTATGGCGGGATAGGAAGTCCCACCCGAGAATGACGTCCTGCGAACAGACCGCGAGAACAATAAATTCCACGATTTAAATATTGCCTTCGATGGACACTCTTGCAGGGCAGGCTGCGTGAGGCGTTACTTGCTGTGCGCTTGCGGTGTGGAGCGACAGTCCCGAAAGCTGCGTCGTGACTTTGCGCAATAAACGGCAGAGATTACCGGCAATAACAGAAACAGCTGCGCCGGTGTCCACAAGGGCGAAAGTACAATAACCTTCAACAGTTACTGCGACCACGTTAGCAGGAGAGGGGCGAGGGCTTAGACAGTTCGAAAACGGCGCAGTTCTTGCCTCTTGAACTGCGGTGCTTAGTTTTTCTGTTCGGAGGATTCATGCTGGCGACGTATGAGGGAGGGCGATCGCCGACGAGGAGACGGTGCGCGCTGCGGCTGGAAGTCAAGGTGGTCAGTAGGGGCATAGCGAGGTGGTGACGAGACCGGCCCGTATTGGTCGAAGGGTTGGCTGCCGGGTTGCGACGACCGGGCATAGCTGCCGAACGTCTGAGGTCGACGGCGGCAGTAGCGGGCAACGTGTCCGGGAGTGAAGCAGGCGTAGCAAATCGGTCGGCTATCGGGTGTCCTCCATGAATTGGCGACTGGTGGTGCCGCCCAAGGTGTGGTATAAGCAGCCGGGTGTGCGCGCTGTGAGCGCGTAGAGTAGAGCGGCTGCGTAAGCCTACGCACAGCGTCTGCATATGTTAGCGGGGCGGCTACGGGCTGCATCTCTTGCGAACAGGCGACAGGAGGAGCCACAGGCTGCGCTGCATACATTAGGGGCGCGACACAGGCTGCACGGCTGGCGGATAGGCGACAGGAGGGCCTACCGGCTGTGCGACACGTGGGCATTGGACACGGCTAGATAGAGGCGGCTCGTAGTGCGCATGGGGAACAACAGCTTGTGCAACCTCTTCCGATATAGCAGTGCGAAGCGGGGCGTGTAGACGGGTGGTGGTCTCGTGAGCAAAAGGCACTTGAGAAAGTTGGCGGGCGACTTCCTCACGGACGAAGGCTCGGACTTGCTGAAGCAACGGTGAATTGTCAGGCATGGTGTCGAAACTGGACTGCGACTCACCACCACGCTGAGGTTGTCGAGTCAGAGAGCGTTGCTTCTTCAACTCGTCGTAGCTCTGACACAAGCTGACGACTTCAGAAACGTTGCTCGGATTTCTAGCCAAGAGCGTTTGAAATGCGCCATCGTCGATGCCCTTCAGGATGTGTTTGACCTTGTCCGACTCGGGCATGGTGTCATTCGCGCGTCGACAAAGTCGACGACATCCTCAATATAACTGGTGAAATTTTCGCCAGTCTGCTGAAAGCAGACGCGCAAGCGCTGTTCTGCCCGCTGCTTGCGGACAGCCGGCCGACCAAACACTTAAGCACATGACGTCTTGAAGACGCTTCATGTGGGAATGTTGTGTTTGTGGTTGGTTAACCACAATTCTGCGACGCCGGTGAGATAAAATATGACCTGGCCGAGCTTGTCGGCTTCATCCCACTTATTATTGGCGCTCAGCAGCTCGTAGTGCTCAAGCCAGTCTTGCACGTCGGTCCCATCCGCACCGCTGAAGACCTTCGGGTCCCGTAGCCTAGGATGGCCGGGGCAGTTGAACTGGGGCGACGATGCCGATGGGTTGGCGTTGTCAGTCATGACGGGCGGTAGCGTGCGGCTTCGCAGTTCCAGGGTGTAGCGACGGGGATAAACAGCACTCTCCACCAAGTGTGACGAGGTTTATTAGTCGATAACGACAACGGCAAGACAGCGTGAAGAACCGTCCAGCAGAGATCAGCACAGCAGCGAGCCGAAGCACGAGCCGAGAGAGCCGGGCGTTGGCGATGCTGCTCGCCGCAGGCAGATCTTCTTCACAATCCATCCATCCATCCATCCATCCATCCATCCATCCATCGGTCCGTCCGTCCATCCATCCATCCATCCATCCGATCGTCCATCCCTCCGTCCATCCGTCCATCCGTCCGTCCATCCATATGATGAAAAGATGCGAGATGGTGGTACACGGAGTGTTGAATAGACGGACGAACGGACACACAGACAGATGCATGGACGGACTCACGGATGGCTGCACTGACGGATGGACGCATGGACGGACGCAGGGACGGACGCACAAATGGACTTGTGGACGCACGAACAGACGCATGCACGGACGTGCGAATAAACGCATGGATGGTCACACAGCGAACGCATGGACGGACGGATGCTTCGCCACACTCTCCATCATTCATTCCGTGGATATGCTGCCATTATTTATTTATTTTTTACTTCTTCTTACACAGGTTTTTTTGATAGGGATGGAGTTAGATATTTATTTATTGCTTTTCCTGATGATTTGTGAAAACTTAGGAAAGGCGTAGTTGATTGATTGATTTGTGGGGTTTAACGTCCCAAAACCACCATTTGATTATGAGAGACGCCGTAGTGGAGGGTTCCGGAAATTTTGACCACCTGGGGTTCTTTAACGTGCACCCAAATCTGAGTACACGGGCCTACAACATTTCCGCCTCCATCGGAAATGCAGCCGCCGCAGCCGGGAATCGAACCCGCGACCTGCGGGTCAGCAGCCGAGTACCTTAGCCACTAGACCACCGCGGCGGGGCAACTTAGAAAAGGCGTAGTTTGAATATGTCAAGAGAAAGTTCAACATTAACATGGTACTGTTGTCGCATGTGTCCGTGTCTTCTGCAAGCGTGGCCGAGTTAGGCAGGATAACTTTTTTCTTGTGCTAGTTTGCTGGAATGTTATCAGTACTTTTCTAATCTATCGATCACACCTAAATTAGGTAAAATTGATGCAGCTTGACTTTCTCTAGTGTGCCTTTTCATCCGCAATCGTGCAGTTTAATACTAAGGGGATTGCAGAAAAATTTTTCCATTGAGTATATTGAATTCAGACAGGCAATTCTGTTTTGCGACAATAGAAGAGTTAGCTATTTGTTTAAGTGAGATGGTTCAAGCCGAAGAATACTTTAGCGATAATTCCATGTGTCTGTTTCTTTGCCTGCGAGTGTATATAGGAAATGTCAAATTGAAAAAAAAATAACGTCTGGAGGGGGTTAACTTTGTGTCGCTGACTTCACCTCTGTTTGAGACAGCCTCCTTAATAGTAAGTTCGAGAAATGTAACAACGTGTCTTTGCCAAATTGCCACTTGCACGCAATGTCAGTGTATTCTGCTGCAATAATAAGAAAAAAAACATATCATTGGCACCTACACAGCAGTATCGATGCTAGTGGAACCGTTTATGCATAACGTTGAGCTTGTGGCAATCAGACGCCATGAACACTATTGTATCTTTCCAAGAAAATACAACAAGAAAAAACGCAAATTGGCCGTACAAGGATTTTCAGATGTTTCGCGTGATGAAATTTACGCACATGCTGCGAATATAGAATTCAACATTATATAATACCACTTGTAATAAAAGACAATAGCTTGACTCGATAACTAAACCCATGCACATTAAATGCTCAGACATTTTTTTCTTTTTCAAAGTAACTGCAACCACGCGACCTAGTCATAGTCAGCGCAGTATTTCGGGTGAATCCCATTAACCTTTTTTTGCACGCGGCATTGTCACGCAATGTGCCATCTGAGCACGCACAGTGAAAATGAGGCCAAGTAAACGTGGGAGTCGCTATTAGCGCTGGTTGAGCGGAAGGCCGTGAAGAAGAATGCGTATATTAAGGGGGAAGCTCATCAAAGCGGCACCCGTTCGTTCCTCGTCGTAGTACGTAACATGTCTTACGCTTGGACCTGCAAGATGGTGCCGGTGGTATTGTCGAACAATAAAAAAATCGAAGCGTGCGTGTTAACTAAAGGCCGAATTTTCCATGTCTCCCATTTCCCATTAGCAGCTATAGGTATGTACATTGAGTAATATTTGACATGAAAGGGTAGCTACGTTATACTCGCTGGCCGTAACCTCCTTGGTTTTAGAAAGGTTTAGCGAGCGTTGGGCCGCAGTATCATGAATACAGTGAACTATTATATATCATGAAATCGAGGTGGTTAAAGGTGGGAAGTAGACACGAATAGCAAGCAGTAAAAAAAGTGTGCATGTGCCACCTCTTGTTTAGTCCTTGGAATGTCCGCTGGATGGCGGTAATTCTATATGCGGAATATATGATGAAAAACGCGAGATGGTGGTACTTGGTGTGTTGACTAAATGAACGAATGAACCCACAGAAAGATTCATGGACGAACGTACAGATGGCTGCATGGACGGATGGACGCATGGACGGACGCAGGTGTGGATACATGGACGAACGCAGGAATGGACGCACGGATGGACTTTGGACGCACGAACAGACGCACGCGCGGACGGGCGAATGGACACATGGATGGTCGCACAGACGGACGCATAGACGGACGGAAGCAAGAACGAATAGACGGACGCAGTCTTCGCCCTACTCTCCATCATTCACCCAGTGGATATCCTGCCATTTTTTAAGAGATACCGCGCAGCTATGCTGAAACTACTCTTCAATGATGTAAAATCTATGCTACACCTGTTTAGCTTACATAAATGAGGTTACTTGCTGCTACGTTGAGGTCGCAACAAGAATGCGACGTGTTGGCATAGCTCTGACTATTCCGTGGCCGCAATCAACGCTAAAATACCTGTAATTGCACACACACACACACACGCACACACACACACGCGCACACACACACACACGCACAAACACACACACACAAACACACACACACACACACATACACCAATGTAGACTGAGACAACCTTCAGACCACAACACCATTCTTTATCACCACTTGGCTTCAAGCAGAGGAGCCCTGGCTTGAGTGTGAATAAAGAATATTTACAAGTGAGAAGCTGAATAATATGTATAGGGCTAACATTCATTACCACCTACGATGAAGCGTCCAGGTAGGCCGCGACTGAGACGTGTGAAAGACATCGCTTGAAAAGCTTTAGACGGGGAGCATGGACGATCTTCAAACCATGGCAGTGACGGTCACGAGAAACATTAACCGGAGTGATACGACACCTAACAAGGGACATTTGTTCTGTAAATATGTGGAGACCGAGGAATTGCGACTGCAACTTTTTACACAGGCCTTGGTTACGAGTAGATGTGCAAAGAAAGACTTTGTCGCCAGGATGAAAACAGACGTCACGATGCAAGATGTCGTACCGCTGCTTGCGATCACGTTGACTTGCATCTGTACTGAGCCAAGGAAGTTGGCGACAATTTTCAAGTCTCCAGACAAACTGTTCTTGCGTAGTCGTAAAAGTGATGGTCAGGGGGCTGAATAAGGAAGCGTCAATTGCGATTGGTAAAGATGGGTGAGTAAGCGCACGATGCGAAGCAGTAGTACGTTGGACGGCGGTGTCATGCGCGAACGTCACAAATGGTAAAAGTATTTCCCAGCTGTCTTGAGCCAGCCGGATATACATGGTTATTGTTTCAATTAGCATGTGGAGAGAAGCCCTACGTGATACCAGTGGTCGGAGGATGGTATGCTGATGTTGTCCTGTGATCTATGCCACAACTTCTGAGCATTTTTTTAATACAGTGAAAATGAAAGCCTTCCTACGGCCTCTTAGAAGGACATGGGGTGCACCGTGACGCAAAACAATGACTTCGAGAAACAAGATTGGCACGTCAGACGCTGAAGTGGAGCGTAGAGAAGCCGTTTCCGCGTATCACGTGAGGTCTTCAACGGTTCTTACGATTCATTGATATCCATCAGATGTTACGGGAAGAGGTGCGACTAGGTATATTCTAACTGCAGCAAAAGGTTTCTCGGGACATGGGAGTGGTTGTAACAAGCCAGCAGGAGGTGAAGTTGGTCGCTTTTGCCGTTGCCAGAAGGCGCAAGAAGAGGCGAACTTTGCATAAAAGATGGAGATGCCAGACCAGAAGAAGCGGCTCCTAGTGCGTTTGTACGTTTTCATAAATCCCAAGTGCCAGCTAATAAGTTGTCGTGAAGGGCCTCAAGACCCTGTGCACGAAGCGAATGTGCAAGAACGAAAACTCAACGATGTTCATTGTTATTATAAAATTGTCTGGGTAGCACGTTGTTTTCAATCTTGAATCTTCTCAGCTGCTGGTGCAAACTGGCATTAGGTGGTGTTGCCTTGCCGCAGAGGCCTTCAACAGTGCGCTTGCAGTATGAATGTTGCTTTTGACAGGAGGCCAACAAAGTGTAGTGATTGGAAGACAGCGGGCCAGCAAGCGTCAATTCTGAGAACGTTATTGGACGCGATGCTAGGCCTGGAAACTCGAGGCTAGTTTCGATTTTAAGAAACATGCACTTTCGTAGCGGTTGTCAGCAATCCTTAGATCCGGTTGAACAGATTGAGGTGGATGTGAATGCTCGCATTTATTACCTTCCACAACTTTTGCCAATAAAATTGCATACCCTTGTAAGGAACTTCTCTTTATTTTATATGTTTTCGTATTCATTATTTTACGCATTTTAAATCAGGTGAAGCGCGGGATGTCATTCCTTTGAGTTCATAGCACGGTTCTTAACACCATGGTTTCTAGTATGGTGTAACCGTGGTTCTTAGCAATCGGTTGTATTGCTGTTTGCCTCCTTTCCTTCTCGCCTCTCGCTCAGCAACGTAAGAAGTTACATCGCAGTCGGTTATCTCGCTTAGTTGGTGCGCATGCGAACTACGGGAAGGTAAAGACAGCAAGTGGGGGTGACCACAGAACGGAAGCCGCAGTGAGCTACGCCGAACAAATTAACCACGCATTTGTCGAAGATGGATTAATCGGGCAGCACATGTTTTTCGCGGCTCTGGAGTGTGGTTACCCGGTGATTTCTAGTACCGCGAAGGTTTCTCTGCGCTTCCTAAAGGCTAAGGGTGAGCATAAATATTTGGACCAATTATTGGAGCAGGTATTGATTTTTCATGAGTACATATGAGCAAACTCAGTTATCCGCAAGCCTGACAGAACTGAGAGAAGCGCAGTGTCACTTGACCAACTGCTGAAGACGGCAGCCAAGCTTCTGCCCGGAAAATGCGTTGATGGAAAGGCTTGAATTCAAGTTGGCTCGGCTACATCGGTTTTAGCTCCTTTATTTTTGGCGGGTCGATCAAACGATGTCAAGTTATTAGAAGCTGCTTCCTAATCATGACATTCTTGTGGCCGCTCTTTGAAAGTTTTTGAGTCTTTGCTTCAAATACTGTCACTAAAATACACGTGATAGACTAGATGCTTCAAAGTATTATTACAGAGAGTGTCGGAAAAAACAACGTTTTGACAAGTGAACTTTTCATCGTCGCGGCAACAATGTTGTCCTGTCGAGGACTGGTAGATCTTGCCGAAACCCTGTTTCCAGTTTATTTTTTTCTGGAAAAACTTCTGTTCGCAGCAAGCCCCTCCGTGCCTCTGAACTTCAGTCTCGTTTGGTGCCCAAGTCCTGTGAGAAAACTATCTTCGCCGTCATAACAAACGTGATTTAGTCAAATACAACGTGTCGTACTCACGATTGTTGATAATTTTCGCATTGGTTCTGATATTCTTGGTTGAATGTTTTCTCATTATGTCCGTATGTCAGATGTAAGTTAAATCTAGTTTTACAGATTGACACTTTCAGACTATATATGTGTTTTTCATACAAAACGTTTATGAAAACGGTCATTTTATTTGTGGCAATTGAGTTCCGCCTGACATTGAGACATCAGTCAGCTTAACTTCCACCTACTCAGAACGCACAAACAAAGTTTGGAAAAAATGAATATAAAAATTTACAAATGGCCGCCTCGCCCAAGCGACCAGCACACCTGAAAGAAAGCATGAGTGTCTTCTGCTTGTATGCAAAGTGGGAAAGAAGGGCTTACGCGGAAAGCCTTCTCCTCTCGATTTTTCATCCTTTCCCTCATTTGGTGACCTCAACTGCGACATCATGAAGGAAATTTTCTGTTCATGAGTTATTTCTAGTAGTATGTGCGGTCGCCGCCAGTTCTAAAAGCGCCTCTGCCGCTGCGTATCAGCATGCGAGAGCGAATACACGAGAGGTATAGGGAGTTTCCGCCCCCTTACGATGCTGCATTATTATGTTACGAAGAATAAAGAGGCTTTTTCAACTTTGATGGTGCTTTTTCGGCATCTCGGTGCTTTTTTCCCAGATTTGTAGGCGACTTTAATGTGTATTGTTTTTATCGAAGCACCCAGCGGCTGAGGCGTCCGGAAAAATGCTTTTGCGATGATAACCAGCCCATTGGGTGGTGGTTTTTTCGTCACAGCGAAATAGCACCCGTAAAGCTTTCAGCGAAATTTCCTGTATGGTTCAAATTACAGCAAGGTATTTTTGTTTGGCAAATGAGTATTTCCGTTCAGGATCCGTAAGTGCGTAGCTAGAATTGGTGACTAATCTTTCGCGACCAGTTGTATCACGCTCCACCAAAACGGCGCTGGTGTGCAGGCCGGTAGGGGCGTGCTCAGCGAAGTAACAGAGGACGGGGTCACATGTGAGCGCGGCTTTGGGGTGTTTAAAGCATCGTCACAATTGATTGTCGAAGCAAAGTTTGTTTCCGACGTCAGCAGCTTGTGTAGTGGTTACGCAGTGGAGGCAAATTCGCAAATTAAGGGGCGGAAATAAGATGCAAGGCCTAGACAACTTCATCGCTGCTTTTGACTGTGGGGCCGAGGAAAGTGCGTCACAGGCTTCATCTTTTCGGGATCTGGTCGATCACCACCTTTACTATGTGACCTAACATTCTAATGTTTTTTTGAGCGAAGTGATGTTTTGGTATAGAGTTGCTGCCCAGCGTTAGAAAGACAAGCGAGAAATTCGTCTAGCCTCTCAAGATGATATAGAAAATTCAAGTAAAAAACACTAGGTCATTCAGATAACATAAACAAGTTTTTCGTTTAAGGCAACGACAGATGGTGTTCATGATACGGTTAAAAACCGAAGGGCAATAAATTGAACTCATAGAGGTTATCATGTGTTGCAAAGACCGTCTTGTCTTTGTCCGCTTTGTGAGAGGTATATGCTGATTGTCTAAGCGGATATTGAGGTTTGAGAAATATTCAATCACCTAGAGGGATTCGATGGCATCGTCCATTCCTGGCAATGGGTATACATCTTTGCATGTGCTCCTAATTATTGCTCGGTAATCAACAAAAATTTGTACCCGAGTCGTCCGTGTTCTCAACCAGCACAACGGGCCACAACCAAGAACTTGACAACAACCTAATGGTAATGCCTTTCAGGTTATCAGTGGCGTTGTACTCGATGATTTTGCGCTCCACGGCAGACACGCGGTATGGTCAGCGGCGTACAACAGAAGTATCCTTGGTTTTGATGCGGTGCTCTGCGACTGACGTGCGCCCGAGAAATTTGGAGTTGAAAAATTGTTTTATTGCCTTAACAGGCGCTAGTGAACGTCGTAATACAGAAAAACAAACAAGCTTCTGTTTTACGGCAAACGATGGTGACGCTGAGACATCCTAGGAAACATTATCTAGATTTTCGTGGTGACCATAGCAAGGAGGATGCTTCGTTGTTTTTAAATCCATACCTCATTCCCAGAGGTAGTCGTTAATAGAACATAATTTTTTTAGTCACATAAAATATTCTAACATAATTTGCACTTTTATACGGCGCTCAAATGATCACCAGTAATGTGTGCTTTTCAGCGCACACATCGAGTGAATATTCCGCACTGTTCATAATTGTACAAGTCTCGAAATCTCTCTAACTGAGGCCTATAATCGGGAGTTACTCATTCGTAATATTTCTTTGTCGAGAGTTCCCTAACTCCCCTCCACTAACCTTTGTTCGGCCTTCTTCCTTGAGTTTAGTGTTCCTTCATTTTTTCGCAACGCCTCATACGATGCGTCACGCCAAGCTTCAAAGCAGAAGCATGTTCATTCATATTTCAGGCCATGCCTGTGTGTTGCCAGCTTTGCTCGTTGGAACACGGGCCTCGTATACTGAACACCACGGAAGACATTAGATTGGTAATAAAACACGAACAATTAAAAACACGCTTGGTACTAAAGAAAACACATTGATTCTGGCTGGCCTTCCTGAATAATTCTGAGATATAGAGCAGTTACTAAACAAATTTAGATTTGGAGAGTGAGTAAAGGCGTTCTACATACTGCAGGATGTGTTTGCTTGTCCGCAATCGTGTCGTAGCCACATGGAGTTTTGCTGAGTAGGAATGTATGTTGAGAACAATGGAAATGATCTGATAGTTCCCAGAAATGTTTTGTTGTGTTCTGCTGCCACTGTTTATTTTGTGCAACGTGCGAATTACCTGCCTGCAATGTATGGAGTAGAACGTCGATTGATTGATAAATATGTGGAGTTTAACGTCCGAAAACCACCATATGATAATGAGAGGCGCCATAGTAGAGGGCTCGGAAAATTTTCACCACCTGGGGTGTTTCAACGTGCAACCAAATCTGAAAACAACGGCCTACAAGTCTTTCGCCTCCATTGGAATTGCAGGCGCCGCAGCTGGGATTTGATCCCGCGACCTACGGGTCAGCAGCCGAGTACCTTAGCCCCTAGACCATCGTGGCTTAGCAGAGCGTCGAACAAAAGTTCTTGTAACTTTGGTGCACGTTTCATATTATCACACCATAGCGTACTGATTCCGTTGCTATTGCTTGCGGATAATGCAGCGACAGAATCCTTTTATAAGGCGTACTGCAGTAGTGAATGCTAAAACGGACAAACTGAGAATTCATTAGCGACCTGACTTACGAAGATGAAATGCTTGCGTTAGACACTATCGGAGTTACTAGTGACGTATACTGCAATTTATGCAAGTAACGGAGTACAAGACTAAAATTTATTGAAGCTTTGTTGCGCCGTAAGAAAAGCTCAATTTTTTCGCCATCGCAAAATGATATGCCAGTACTACAAGCCGGGTTTTCAGCGTATAAATGCATGGTATACGCGCCTGAGGTGGTTGCGCACAACATTTTAGTTACCTAAGACTGCAATGAGAGGCATTATAAATATTCACATAAATTCTAAGAATTTCAAGAAAGACTGCGCCTACGAAAGCAAATCAATAAATGCTATTGTTTATGCTGAGGAAGGCATCAGTCGTCCAGTTTTTCTTTGTGCTACAGCATATGTGCAGAATATATGCTGTAGCACAGATAGTAAAGTGTTCACTGTCGAATCAAGTTGGCCTGATTGTATTTCTTTTCGACATAGCTAAGAAGGGCAGGGCAGGAGCAGATAAGCAGACATATAAAAGAGTAGGAATGAAGGATGTCTGTACTGACCGAGTCAAATCGTGTAGAGCCTATTTCTGCCCCAGTGGTGAACATCTTACAATGTAAGCTACAAAAACAGAAGAAAAGGCGTGGGTTTACATTCTATTTTTCTGAATAAGCTTTTTCTTTTTTTTTCAAGGCTCCCTGTGGTCTCGCATTTGCAGCCGCTTGCGCCATGTCAGCGCGTCGGTGTATTCTGACCGGTTCTTCTCAATTTATTGCTGCTATAGCAGCTTTTTACTTTGTGTTGGTTCAACTGTAGAGCTAGCTGTAACCCCACAGAGTGAGGAGAAGTCACTGTAGGCTGGTAACGTGAATAAGTGTTTGAAAATGCAACCTAAATAATAACATTGGGGCAAATAGTGATCAACTCTATATTCAGAGGCATATGTTCAGGCATAAACACCAAACTAGGTTGCTATAGGCGCTGTAACATCCTATAAAACAAAGCAGTAGTGTTGATTGCAAATTGGACGCTTAATTCTGTGGCTCAATAGGGAGCAGCACACAGCGTCAGTGAAGGGAATTGCTAAATAAAGGGAAAAGCAGAATAAATAAACGCAGTAAAAACATGCAAGGCTAGGCAGCAGGGGTCTCCTCCATTCATTGGGCAGGCCAAAGGGGAATTCAGTGTCCAGCAAGTTGCGGAAGCCTGACAATTGATGATGATTGCAGTCGCCTCCAGTCGCGGAGAGCATGTAGGTTTGAAAGCGAAGGGAACAAGAAGTAGTTAGAAGTGGTCACAGAAAGCCGCTGTAGCCTATAGCCCGAAGCGTTCCTGCGCCAATGCTGAGCAAGCACAGAGAAGGTGCTCAAGTGTCTCAGTAAATCCGCAACGATCGCAAGCTGGTGAAGGGGAGTGGCCCTTGGCGTACAAGCGCGCCGCTCTCCACAAATAACGAGTGAGCAGGTGGAAGCATAGTGGTATGCTCCCGCTCAGTGATGCCTCCGTCTGGGAGATTCTTTGTACCTTGGACACTCTGGCAACAGGATGGAGGCTCGTGAGCAGTTGCTTCTACTGCTGCCTATAAAAATTCAGAGGTCGCAACAGCTCATGCAAGTGGCACACTAGTGTGGTAGGTGATTGTGACGAGAATGTCCGCTGACTGCTTTCCGGAAATTTCAACGCGTACCGGCATTCGATGGCACAAATTTTAAATTCCAACAGCAGGCAATGTGGAGAGCTTGTACCTCACGAAGAACTGAAGGGCTTGCTTAGAGTCACAAATCACTATTATTCGTAGCTCAGAAAGGTCCTCGGCAAGGACGCCAGCAGCTAGGTGGAGACCCGCTAGCTCTGCCACGGTGGAGCTTACCCTGAATTCGAGTCGGCTTTGTCGACTTTCCGTCCTGTCAATTTTCCAATGGAGGCTGCTGCGCCGGAGCTGTCATTCTGCACTGACCCATTAGTGAGCACCACGAGCTTTTAATTGAGCTATTAGTGGTATTCGTAGGCAGCGGACCGTTACAGTGCAGCAGCCGGCATCCACCATTCGGTGAAACTAGCAAGCTACAAATGGGCGCCCGCCTTAAGACGATTCGGGGGAGGCTGGCTACTGCCACAGGTGAGCCAATTATCAACCGCTCATAAAGCTGACAAAGGCGTCCCATCTGCGACAAGAGTCGGCTGCGGAGTCTCAGCAGCACAGATCTTCTAACCGGAGCACGGTGAAGGCGGTCGATGCTCATCGGCACTCATTTGAGCGTTTTTAAAAAAATCAGGCAAATTTTTAGCGTCTGCTAGCGTTTCGGCACATTGTGAGTGCTTTGGAAGCCCCATACTATTTGCGATTGAACTTTTGTGCAGTCTGCAGCTGCTTTTTTCTGGATGGTATGATAGTGACCAATGGTAGGGCATGCAGCAGTTCGAACGTAGATGCGGCTCGTTTCTAGTAGAGCACTCGGCGCAGCTCTTATGTTGCTGCATTGAGAGCAAGAATCCACTTGAGTCGGTGGTATTTAGCGAGTACTTGGTAGTTGACCGCATTTTCCCAGGATAGTGCGTGCCCGGCCAGCTTCAGCTGCTTGGCCTAGCGTCGAGCAGGTGACAGTGGATGAACCAGCACGGCCCCCATCTTCGCTCTAAGCCCAAAGACAACCATGTTGCAAAAACATCTGCCATTGCGTCCAGCACCCATCGCAGCGCGAGCACTGAAGGAAGGTTTGAACTTCCTTAGTTCGAGGGTCCAGAGCGCTACATCGGTAACATAACTGGTACAGAAAATAGGGACCAGACGTTTTACCAGGAGTGATACGGAAAGGCTTTGCGAGAGCCTGATTAAAAAGGAATGGACTTGGCACCAGCTCGTGTGGAACAACAAACAGGAGATTCCTAGGTCCGCCCAGCTCCTGTGCTACACGCACCTGCAGGGTCCTACCAGTCAGAAAGGCGTGGTTGAAGCTTTTTAAAATCTTCTCTTCAGCATGAGCTGGTCTGGACAGACCCCATTAACCTCATGGGGAAGTTGGTCACGCTAACTTCCGCGGTCCAAGAGCACCAGCGTGACCACACATCCCGTCGTTTTAGCATGCTCGGGGGTAGCCCCCACGTCGGAGATGGAGCCCCTCTGCAGCGATGGTGCCTGAACCCATTCAGCTGCTACAGGAAGTATTGAATGAAGGCATTGTTCACTGCAAGGTGATGGAGAGCACCATCCCCTCCATCACCTTGCAGGCGCCAGAAGTGAGAGATAGTGGCCTCTATAAACCAAGGGATATGGCATGCTTTCGTGGTTTCAACGCAGGAGTCACCATGGAAACGAACCAGCCCTCGTGTACGGCAGTGGTGCCTAATTGCTATTGAAACATTTGAGAATTCGCTTTCGCTCGGCATTATACAAGTTACGCAACATATAGAAGGTGATGCTCCATCAGCAAATATGTGACGGCTGTTGCTCCAGCACCTATAGAAAGCAGCACATGGTTTGAGTCACTCATTATTGGAAATTAAACTGGCAAAAATATCATGGTTTATCGCAGCTTCGGCGACCAGTTTGCTTGGATGGCACTGACGGGAGGGTCCTTCTTCTCGTCGAAAATTGCAGAGCAAAACCAGGCAGCCTACATTCTCTGTGTAGCATGTCGCTCGAATAGAACAAGTGAGCTTGTGTTCCGTGGTGCTAATTGCTGCTTATGGCAGTGACGGCTGGCCCTCCTGTCTCATCGAAAATTGCAAAGCAAAAATAGGTAGCCTACATCCTCTGTGTAGCATGCCGTTCGAAAAGAATCAATTAGCTTAGGTTCTGCGGGGCTAATTTCTCCTTATTCCGAACCGTGAATGTGGTTCTAAGAAAAATGCTCATATCTACATCAACCGTAATGTGGTGGTTGTGGTGACTCACACATGAGAAGGAAGACAGTCGGGGTAATTCCACCTACATATCAGGCCTCTTTACCGTAATCGTGACGTCGTGCGCCTTGTCTAAGGCCGTGCGCACCGGAGGCTGTTTTTCCACTGCCACCATCTTCTTTCGTGAAAAGATGACGTTCGCGGTGAGCTTTACATGTGTGCAAGAGCTTAATTCGATCCTTTACGTCTGGATTGGCACTTGCTTAACAATTGTATATCGCTTGAAGTTCTTCGGTCATTTATATGTAAGCATTTATTATTTCAACTTGACGCAGGAGATTATTGTGTGCTATCGATTACGCGACTAATTTATAGGAATAACGTTGGTTACCCAACAAAGAGGCGAAATAAGTAACGTAGATCAAAATTTTAAATTTTTTACACACACACACACACACACACACACACAGTCCAGAAGATGCACACAAAGTGTTCGTATTATTTGCTAAATTTCTGCAGTCTTCTCTGCTGATTGAGTGCGTTTGTTCTAAGGTTCATGTTCGTGCATCGGTGTACTTGGTAGTCGTTGTCAAGTGGTGTCGGTTTGAAATGGAGCTCACACATATGCGAAACCATTTAACAAGGCGCTTTATCACAGGCTTTCTGCTACACATGCGCCTTATTGAGAAGCTACAAAACAGGAAAATATTTAGGTATGCATAGGCATCCATATTCTGATAAAAAACACCACCACATGTTTGAAAGACAATAAATTAGGTGAGCGTTCTCAAGATACTGGTGCATAATTAAAATATTCCCAAGCAATGACCGCAGCAACGGTAAGAAATACTACGTAGTATACGTTACAGATAGACCAAACCACGCACTATTCCTCTTTCTCTCATCTAAACAAAGGTACCAGAGGTATTACAATAAGTGCTCATTGCTAAGCGCAAATAGTGAAATGTTTACCTCACCTAAAGGAATAACGCTTGTACTGAGAAAATACATTGCGATGCAGTGGTTATTGCTTTATTGTGGTGTGTTTGAGGTGGGAGCAGCGGAACCTAAAACGCGGCTGATAGAGCGGAGCGTGAAGCTGCGTCGTCTTCATTTGGTCGTCATTTTCAGTAAAGGAAGACACGTCTTGGCAAATTCGCTCCTCAAAAACACAAAATTTATGCCGTTCCTATAGCACTATCTCAGGACGATACGTTATTGCGGGGATGAGCACCAGCGTCGCTCAGCTAAAGAAGTGTTCAAGGTCAAGCCTTCCACTAACAGTTCTCGAGCGTACGTAGACCATTTCACCAAAAGAACTTAATGCTCTAAAGGTGGTGCCAATAAAACAACTCAATATCAAGTAGTGTGGACGTACATAAACCTTCGAATCACGGAGAGCACGCTAATGAAAACACTGGAACTTCCGGGACGTTGTCCATACAGCTCGGTCCGCAGCACTGACCCGTCACGAGAGCTTGCTGGTGTACGCTACATGAACAATCAGTAAACGAGCCACTTCACATCACCTCGCAGCACTTCACAGACAGAGAAAAACACGTTTATCCTTATGTACTCTCCAAAAGAAACAGCACTCCACCAACAGGTTCCGTCAGGCTTAGTAATCCTGCTATCTCGACCGGCTTGAACACTCATGCACACGTCTACTAGGCACAAGACGCATGTCGAAACTTGGTGACGTCAGAGGCCCAGTCTGGAAAAGTGAGCAGCCCTAAAATATTTTTCTAGGTGGCATTGGCTAGGGCCGGCAAAAAAAAAACTGGCGTGATTGTGGATCACGCGACAAGGATAAATGGCAACAAGTAAGGTAAGCAGTGGCTACGCAACAAAGGCTGTGCTCTTAAAATAAGGAATTATCATTCACGTGGGGTGAGGCACGTGGTAAAACAAATCCCATTGGGTGGTCATCGCTTCGGAGACGGATTCAGAAGGGGCCCTAGGAGCTGCGAGCGTGCAAACAAAAGTGTCATTACACAAAAAAGACATTGCCATTAATATCCTGCATTTTAAAACAATTATTAGTAATAAAACAAAACAAGCACCTTTATAATAATTGATTTGCATTTTTATATAGTTTTCTTATGCATTGAAGCGTTTGTTTTGAGTGAAAACTTTCTTCTCATGGGTCACTCATTTGTTTCTTCTGCTCGATATAAAAAGTGCCTCACTTTAAATAAAACAACAAAACTTTACCTTTACGACACCGATATATTTACAATAAGGCTGTGTAACGCAACGTTCCGGTTGGAAGTTGCTAGTCTGTAATTGGTACATCTTTTTCACTCATGTTGTCATTTTCATTCATTTTTTTTCACTGTATCTTTTTACATGCGCATTTACACAATGAAAAAAAATGAATTCAACTTGACGAAAATAATTTTGCTAACTTTAGCAGCATATGCTGCACCGACGCTGGTGCTAGCAGAAATTAGGTCGAATAAATTCAGCCTAACTTACTCGGGAGCACATGGGCAAGCGTTCCCTATCGTGTCCAACACACCACATAAAAAGACCTAAAATATGATTAATTATTAAAACTGATAACAACACACATTCTTCTGAACACTTCCAGATGTCTGCAAAGGTTCTAACTGTGAACTGCTTCAGGTACTTCTGCTAAGCTATGAAAGCACCTCAACAAGAAGAAAAAAAATGGCAGCATATCCACGTTGTGAACGATGGAGAGTGGGGTGAAGCATCCATTCGTCCATTCGTTCTTGCTTCCGTCCATTTATTCGTCCGTCTGTGTGACCGTCCGTGCGTCCTTTTGCCCGTCCGTGCGTGCGCCTGTTCGTACGTCCACACGTACATCTGTGCGTCCGTCCCTGCGTTCGTCCATGCATCCGCCCTTGCGTCCGTCCATGCGTCCACCCGTCGGTGCAACCATCCGTAAGTCCGTCCATGCATCTGTCTGTGTGTCCGTTCGTCCATCTAATCAACACTCCATGTAACACCGCCTCGCATCATTTCATCCTATATTCTCGATATAGAAGGACCGCCATTCAGCGAACATTCTAAGGAATAAACGCGAGGTGGCACACGCACATTTTCTTACGGCTTGCGCTTCGTGTCTACTTCCCACCTTTAACCACCTTGAGCTCATGGTATATACTAGTTCACTGTATTCACGGCACTGCCACCCAATGCTCGCTAAGCCTTTCTAAAACGAAGAAGGTTACGCCCGGCGAGTATAACGTAGCAACCCTTTCTTGTCAGATGTTTCTCACTGTACTTGCCGATGGCTGCTAATGGGGAATGAGACACAGGGGAATCCGGCTTTTAATTTCTTACGGCTTGCGCTTCGTGTCTACTTCCCACCTTTAGCCACCTTGAGTTCATGGTATATACTACTTCACTGTATTCATGACACTGCGGCTCAACGCTCCCTAAACCTTTCTAAAACCAAGGTGGTTACGCCCGGTGAGTATAACGTAGCAACTCTTTCTTGTCAGATAATGCTCAATGTACATGCCAATGGCTGCTTATGGGGAACGAGACACAGGAGAATTCGGCTTTTACTTTCTTACGGCTTGCGCTTTGTGTCTTCTTCCCAACTTTAACCATCTTGAGTTCGTGGTATATGCTACTTCACTGTATTCATGGCACTGCGGCTCAACGCTCTGTACATTTTTTTAAAACTAAGGAGGTTACGCCCAGCGAGTATAACGTAGCAACCATTTCTTGTCAGATGGTGCTCAATGTACATGCCAATGGCTGCTAATGGGGAATGAGAGACAGGTGAATTCAGCTTTTAGTTAATGCATACGCTACGAGTTTTTATTGTTCAACAATGCACATGAGAAATCTCCCACCGGCACCACCTTGCAGGTCAAAACGTAAGACTGGTTACACACTACGTCTACGGCTACGACTACGAGGGACGAACGGGTGCCGCTATAGGAGCTTCGCCCCTAAAAGTCACACTATGCCGCAAAGGCGAAGCAAGGAGCGCGATAGCAGAGAAGCAAGTAGATCAAAACGTGCCCCGCCATTCTCAAGCGCAAATGACTTACGAAAGGTACTCACAGGTACAGATGAACGGGAATAAGCGTCTCAGTTATTACCTTGGTGTGTCTGAAAAGTGCGCTTTTTCGCATACAGAGGCTGTTCAACTAGAATGTGACCTTTCTGCACCCGGTAACTACAACACAATTATCCCGGTCAATGCTCAAAGCCAGTCAATAATGAGTAAACTACAAAAGCCACAAAACGCCAAAATCCGAAAAAGCAGTGCCGTGCTCTGCTTTCTCCGATTTCGACGTTTTGTAGCCCTTGAGTTTTACTAAGTATGCACCAACTTTCCCAACAACCAACTCTGCAGCCAAGACGTATGATCCTGCCTACTGCAAGATAAGGGCAGCGAGTGAGCGTGAAACCACCTTATTTCCGCAGGGCAAAGAACGCGTGGAGATGAGAGCACGCACCGCCGCGTCGCAATAATGTGGGGACGCGCGCTTCTTGCACCATCTTGCAGGTAATGCTGAAAACACGATAGTCTCCCCCGCCCCACCCGAGATGCCCGTCACCAGCGGTAAGTGGTAGATATACGTAGCTTGACATTTGAACTTTCAAGGAAAATCTCCTCGGTGGCTCAGTGTTTAACGCCTCGCACTCACGTCTACGGGGTGCCATGTTCGCTTGCACGTGCCGCAGTCCTTTTCTCTATTACTTTTCCTAGTGTTTTCACATATATAGGTAAGTATACGTTAATGGTGAGTGTCGCCGACGCCTGCGGTGAAATCCAGGTGAGAGTGTCCGTATACTTGCTATCGCAACAAAACGTTACCGCCCATCCGCAGCGGTCTAGTGCCTAAGGTACTCGGCTGCTGAACGACAGGTGGCGGGTTCCAATCCCACCTTTGGTGGCTACAATTTCTATGAAGGCGAAGATCTTGTATGCCCATGGACTCAGATTTGTGTGCACCTGAAAGAACCCAGAGTGGTCGTAATTTCGGGAGCCCTCCCCTACGTCGTCTCTCTTGGTCATAAGGTGGTCTTGATACGTTAAACGCCACATATCGATTTATAGAAAAAGCTTACCGTGTTTTTGGCAAAACACAGTCCCACAAAAGATATGACAAACCATCTTGGTAAGCGGGGGGGGGGGGCACTAAGCTAACCTCATGGTGACTCTTCTTCTACAGAACTTCTTGCGATAGTTCACCGGCATGTCAAACGTTTTGACGGCACATGCACCGGCTATGCTGCCATCAACTGACAACAATAATCACCTATTCACAGCAATATTCACTGAAGACTTTCACTATCTTCCCCTACAATCATTTTTGGACACGTAGTTTCCACTAGATGATAATGTGTGTTTAATAAAGGCAAGGAGTTTCACTTGTTATTTCCAGCGCCTGAAACGTTTAGGTATTAAGTACATAGCAGCCCATCAAAGTGTCCGCTTTTGTTTTTTTCTCTTACTCTTATTAACTAAACTTGTGATTCTACGTATGAAACTTGTCGTCAATCTGTGTGAGCTCTAGAAATGATAACAAGCAGTCCACTTTGGTAAGAATAAATGTGAGCACCTAAGGTAAAGTGAGTGAGGGGAGCAGTTTTAACAAAATGAGTCAAAAACAACAGCAACACAAAACCGAGAAACTTCAACAAAGTTTGAGGTGAAGGCAGATTATTTCTAACTTTTACCATGCATACTTACGCTGATGACGGTCAAATATATGACTCTTTGAGCCGAGTAAATTTCATGAAGAGCACATTGTGATAAGGGTCAAGTTACGCCTTCGCACTCTAGTGGATTACTGCGGCATTGCACAGTGGAGAGTGTGCAGGATTAAAACGTCACGAGCAGGCTGGTATTTCATCGTTTTCGAAGAGATTTGAAGCTTATTAGGTTCTTGCGCTTCACCGCCTCCTGAATTCATTCTGACTAATGGCGTCGCTTGGTGCACGGCGGCTCACGAACTAGGATAGAAGCGTGTTTGCTTCTGTTATCTGGCTCTGTCAAATAGAATTAGTGTTGTCTGCAACGTTCGCGCATCCGTCTTTGTATTTCATCATAATGTGGTAAAAACGCACATTCTAAGTAATGCTTTTAACTTCACCTAGTTGATTGATTTGTGGGGTTTAACGTCCCATAACCACCATTTGATTATGAGAAACGCAACTTCTCCTAGTTATAGTAAAGTCTACACGCAGTACTTGAAAATGAGCCACGTTTGAAACCTGTCACGTCAATTTTCTTTTAGGCTAATTATACACGGAAAAATTGCAGAACTTTACTCTTACTTGCGATAAGTTTGAATGGTTGCTAATGAAGAATTTTTTTTTAAAAAAACGATCTGCAAATATTTCATGAATGTTTTGATGGTTCGCGGTATGCATAGAAGTGAGAAAACAGTGACCCTCTTGCAAAACTTTCTGGCGCTTCTAAACATCTAACGACATGTGAGCGTCGACAGCTACCAAGCACATAAACGGCTGCACAATTCTAAGCCGAGTGCTTCTTCATCATTGATTTTGCTAAGTAGTAAACGAGTTACTCAAAAGCCTATGTTCTCGTTATAAAGCACCAAATCTCATTTAAATGGTTATGGCATGTTTAAAATCATGGAGGCGACCAGCCATCGGTCCTTAAAAGGTTCCGTGTAAAATGAAAACAAGACGAACAAAAACGTCACCAATTGTTCTAATGTAGATGCACTTTTTGTATATGCTGTTTACTTTTCGTCATATCAGAGCTCTAACGGTAACTTCAAGAATACCAATCATGCAGAGATAAACTTGTGAATTGTAAATAAATTGAAAGACATAAACGGTATCAGAGATGTATACGTATTGGCTGCATTTCCATCAATTATTAAATATGTACCTTTTAGAAAAACGCAAGAGCAGTCGAATACATGGGCGAAAACCAAACTTTCATGCTACTTACACTATAGTATATCCTTCAGTAGAGTATCGCATTTGCTAGCGTTTGACAACGCTGCAAGACAATTGAAACTATACGGCTTTGATTTCGATTAAAAATAAAAACGATAAGAGCACTTCAAGGCGTTTTTGCCAACGCTTTTCTAAAATACTGCCCACCAAAGTGGTTTATTAGTTTCGTCGCTAAACACGACACTTGCTTTAATTCGGAAAAGCTTGTCGCATGAAAATCACTGGTGCCCCATACATATCTTTTTGAAAGAGGACATTCACCTTTAGGGTGACATGAAAATTATTTGCGATCAAGATACTGCATAAATTAGTAAGTTTTCGCACACACATGTAGCGCCGGAATATTCACAAACTGTTTACGTTGCTTGAACAACCCTCTATGTGATGCTTCCGCTGAAAGTAGAAAGTGCTTTCCGTGTGATGTAACGCCAACATTTTGCGGAACAAAGCTAAACAAATATAACACCAAAATGTCTTGTCGGATGACTGTATCCCAAAAAAGGTTTGCACTGGCTGATGTCTTATGACAATTAGTTATGTATGCCAAGAACACGTTCAGTTTTAGCAGTAACCTTTTGCCCACCTTGCTGACGTATATTGATATTTTAGCTCTCTCTATGTAAGTGGGCGCCTGGGGTCGTATCCGGAGTATCAGATTTGTCAAGCTTACGAAACAAGCTCACCAAAGTATATCAATGCCATTCAACTCAGGAGGAAACTTAGAATATGATGTAGTCACAATTCATTGTGTTGCAATGAATGAACGTACAGGTGGTGTTTTCAAATGTTCGCACCACGAATTTAATTGTTAAACATGAGACGAGTCACGCTTTCCACTTGTTCTAGGACAACTGTGTCACCAGTAGCTGAAACGTAAACATGGATTCTTCTCACCGTTCGCTCCCCACCATCACCATTGACATGAATGGTCCGGTTTCTTTGCCATGACCAGTGTTGAAGGCCTCTTACAACAATTGAAATGCATTAACAATGAACCCCAGTAAAACGAAAAAAATTTGCAGCTCCAGAACAAGGAACTTGACGCAAACACGCCTCCATGTTTTCAAAGTTGGGTCTTCGTCAAATCAAAGGCATACGTATGTTCGAAAGAGATAGGCAGAACTGAAATTAATTATGATCTCTAAATTGCCGCTGCAGGAAAAAAATGTGGTATGTGCTGGAAAAATATGGTCCTCAGAGTTTGCGAAAAACTGCTTTACGAAGTATCAGGTTGTTTCATAAATAACACAAAGTGAGCTGTCTTAATTTTATGACTACATGTGTTTATTTCTCTGTATTTGAGCTTCTTCAGTAAACACTTTCAGCAATGCGCGGCAAAGATCATACTGCCATGCTTCAGAAGCTTCAACATTGTCTCAAGTTTTTCCTGTACAGATTACGTACAGAACCCAAGTAGACTATTTTTTTCGGAGGCTTTCACAAGCATCAATGCTAAAATCTTCAACGCCGCTTCTACAAATCCTCCAATGCCTTATAGCAGACCAGATTATCAAAGGCCAACAAATTTTTGGCTGCCATCGGTGTCCAGTACGAATTTCCGTAGTTTGAAGTTTCGTTTATGGGGCACAGGCTGAAATAACTGAAGTTTCACCTCAAACACGACAACTTCTACCATCAAGTGGCACCTGGTAGACGTTCTGCTACACTCGTGATCCATAAGCCCTCTCGAAGAACTGACCCAAGCCTAGGAAGATCTCGTTTGAACCTGGTTTAAGCACCAAAAGCTAACCCTGATAACGGCGGGCCCTTTTCGCACAAGGTTATTGCAATTTTATGGAGCGTCGTCTGCAAGGAGAGCACCGAGGCACTGCTCGAGGACGACGTGCAGATGCCGACAGAAAACGTGGTGCGCGTTACGGAAGAACTACCAGTCTGTTCCATCATGCAGGCCCCGTCCTGGCAGAAAGAGGTCCGCTTTTTTATGCGAAGAGTCAATCAAGGTATGGGATGAGCCAAGCTCTTTGCTGGAAATATGCGGGATCTGTCACAGTCCTGGAATTTCTGTCGGAGGCAACAATGACAAAGAAGATGCTGGAAATACACGCAGGGTAGTAAAACCACCATTCAATCCAAGACCAGTGCCTGTCCTCGCCGTGGAATCTAACGAGTTGTGCGAAAATGCCTGAGATATCGTTCGAGAGTAGCTGCGAAAGGGTGGACCTTCTCCGCAGATTGAAATATCGTCTTTTGCAGACTCTCTGCGATGAGAATATCAGTAATCACAGAGTGTTTAACCACCAGAACCACCACAGATACAAGGATAGGGCTACGCCGCTGCTGCTTTCCTTGCCATCTCCCCTCTTCGCCCACGTTCACTTCACCCTTCTGCGAAACGACCAAGTGTCTTTGGATATCACCCGTCATGTCTTTGTACTTGGGCCAGTAAACTCACATCACACATGTTGTAGTCCATGCAGAGATTGACTTCAAGAACTTACACTCTACGGAAAAGACGAAAACTGTTACGACACTTTCGTCGAGCAGGCCGGAATGAGAGATTCAGGATGAGGCAAGAAACGGTGCTGAAATCACTGTTTCTTCACAGTGTGCTAGGCATAAAAGAAAAGCTATAGACCTGATGAAATCATGTTTTAAATGCGTAGAACGTCTTCGCTAACATAGGCGATGTGGAGTGTATCTATCTATCTATCTATCTATCTATCTATCTATCTATCTATCTATCTATCTATCTATCTATCTATCTATCTATTTATCTATCTATCTATCTATCTATCTATTTATCGATCTATTTATCTATCTATCTATCGATCGATCGATCGATTGATCTATCTAGCTATCTGTCTAGCCACCTAAAACTTTTAGCTCTCCTGGCTGTTTCGATGATAGGATCTATAGCAAAATTTTATGGCACATCATGAGTGTATGACGAGCATCAGTGACTAGTTAAAACACGAAAATCATGATATTTATGTCACGAATGTCATCATATACATGCCATGGTCTGGCTGCTCTTGCGGTGGTTTCATTCACATGAGATATTGCAAAGCTAATAAGGTACGACATGACTGCATGGCGAACATAATGGCAGGCCGTGACGTGAAATCATGGCATGCATGCCATGTAAGTCATGACTACACTCCATAGGCTCATGAAGCGGTCGTGTTTGTTTCGCTAGCTTCACATATACAATATTTGGTATCACGTGACGTGAATGGACGATGAAGGTAGATGAGACATTCTAACATAATAATCATGACATGCATGTTAAGTAAATCATAACAGCAGGCTACGCTCATAGTGCGCTCGTGCACGTTTCGCTAGCTTCATATATACCGAATTCGGTATCACGTGACGCGAACGGCCGACATTAGAAATTTCATGTCCTAACATGATAACCATGACAATCATGTCATGAAAAATATGACTACATGCTAGGCTCCTAATACGCTTGCGGCCTTGCCGCTCGCTTTACATATAGCAAAGTTTGTGTTACGTGAAGTTAATAGATGACAATAGAAATTTCACGTCCTAACACGATAAACACTATATCCATGTCATGTGTAGTATGACTACACGCTACGTTCATACTGCACTCGTGGTCATTTTGCTAGCTTCATACATTCCAAATTTGTTATTACGTGACGTGAATCGATGACGAACACAAAATTCAAGTGCAAACATAATAATCATGACCTGGCAGTCATGTTCGGCATATTTTACATGCCTACCACTAGGTCTGGTATTGCAAGCATTAGTTGTGCCCTTGTTACGCGACCATAAACAACATATCTGCATCTTATCTCTATACCTGAGTGAGGACAACATTTCTGCTTTTGTTTACTGTGTATTAAATTTACACGCCTGATATTCTTGTGTTTTTTTAAAATGACATGCCAACGTACCTTACTTTTGCTACGCATATAACCCACTTCCGCAGTACGTAGGAGCTGTTTTTTTCTCATAACGTACCATTCATATAGTAAATTTGTCAGGTCGCATGTATTGTGGGAGTCAGAAGCCTGCGCAGCAGCCACAGAGTAGCTATATTTGCTGGATATTTTATTTTATTTCATTAAAACGTTACAGGGTGATTGTGTTTTTTTTTTATTTCTGAAACAGTCTTGCGCGTATTGAGTGCTTATGCCTGTTACACCCAGTACACTGATTTTAAGGGTAGCTGAAGGCATAATGTAGCGTCAACACGCATTTCTTCAACATTCACGACCCCACTTGAACTAAAACGGAGTGCCTGTTACGTCTAAGTTGAGATTTGCAATTCATGTGATCAATCAACAATACACTTATTATTGAAATACCCGAGGGCGCGCAATGATTCAATGAAGCTTGCTTTGTCGTAGCCATACATATATATTGTTTTTTTAACTGTTATGAAAGCTATGAAAGCAGCCCTGCAACCACAATCTGACTTTCTCTCGATGCCTTAGCGCATGACATTTTCCCCAAGCAAGAAGTTCTAGACACGTCGACTCGACTTGAAGGCTCCCCGTCTGGTGATAGCAGTTGGTTGTTCTCCTACCTAGCCCTACCAAAACTGCCAAGGGAAGCACAGGAAAATAAGGAGGTAGATTGACGTTTGCCCGACATCACTACTGAACAGGTTTTTTTGTTTAAAGGAGTTTAAAAACTTTGGGTGGCGCCAATGTGGCATACTTGATCGTCCCAAAGAACGCCTGAGCATGATTATTTCTCTGATCCCTTTTTTTTATTTAACACCAATCTCACTTATCCCGGCGTCCACGATGGCTCCGTGACCTATTTCCGATTTGGATATGTTGTTGCGAACTATTCACTAGCAGATTGTAAGAAAAAAAAGGAGAAGAGAACCTTAGCTGTGAGGCATCCAGCCAGCGACCCACAGCGCGCGACGCTAACAACAGAGCGACTTTTCTCCGAAGTATTAACAACGAGCCATAAAATAATGGCCGTTTATGTATGCTATCTACGGCTGGTGGTCCTCTGAGCTCCGAAACTTCCACGAGTTTTAGTATTCTGAAGCGAGATAGCACCAGGGTGCCTGTTTAGCGCTAGCGCTCTATAGGCTAACGTTCCGCATCATCCCGCGCGTCTCTGTGTGTGAGTGCCTCCACATGGCGTGGTCAGAGTGCTTATAAATGTTCTATAGCGTGATAGCTCACTGGCACGCGCGCATACCTCGAAATTCAGGTGCTTTTTACCTGTTGTGATTCCACGGCAAGTTGACTTGGAAGTTACAGTCGTGAAAGGGAGCACGAACGCCCATTTACTCGCTGCTGAGGCCACGTTTGCGAAAGAAACGCGCTGCTCACACATGAAGCAAGGATTCTGACAGTTGTTTGTCAGTGCTTGTTCTATATGTCTCATATTCGCTGCAAGTTTTGAGCCCGTTGCCATGCTTCACCTAACATTGCAATTTATTTCTGTAGCATTCAGAATTCATGCAATTCATTGTCTAGCATTCTGGCTAGACAATGCACAACAAATGCTAAACTGCCTCGGTGAGGACACACTTCACTTTCGTGTTATATAAATTTCTAAAAAGAGCGACCAGCCATGTTTTTTTGCATCTGTCGGGCACTGTGGCTGTTGCCATTTCGCACACCCACAATTCATGGGTCCGGGGATACGTATATATGCCCCACCTAATGGTGGCAAAGGAATTCATGGCGTATAAGCCAGTATTCTTGCGTGATTTGTGCCATGAACAATCATGCTTGTCATACAGTCATGCCTGCCTAGCCCAACAATGGTCACTACGAAGTTTAAGATAGATAGATAGATAGATAGATAGATAGATAGATAGATAGATAGATAGATAGATAGATAGATCGATAGATAGATAGATAGATTATATGTAATCGCATATGATGTATCTGCTTATGTTGCTTTCACTCAGTAGGAGACGCAGGCTATGCTTTTCTACCCGTCGCAAAATGCACCGCCTGAATGAGAAGGTCCACTGCGACTATCCAAAGGGACGTTATACTAAAGAGAAGCGAATTAAACGTTAGTATTCACCAACAACTCCCAAATTTGCTGTCTTAATCTTGCAAACCGTCTGAGCCACAACAACAACAATTTAGAAAATCAAACTAACAAAGCTGTTAGTGTAACAGGCGAGAGACCTATCCGTTGCTTCTGACTACCTGGGCAGTTTTTTGTCACAAGAATATTGAGAAAATCGTTGGCAATAGCTGTTTTAGTGATTATTGTCCGAGAAGGCCGTTGCGCACGGTGATTTCGTGCAGAAAAAATACCAAACTTCAACCTAAGACACGGCACTTGCAAAGAAGAAAATAACATATAACGAATACTTACAAATACATGAGAAGCACCACACAACTCCGAAACACGAATCTATTAATTCAAATCACAACAACAGCAAATTACAGGGGCAGAGCCAAATCTTTTGCATTGGGAACGGTGACAGTATGGAAATGGGAGGTGAGGACAAGAACCATGCCTTCATTTCTCCTTACACTGAATGGGCGTTATGTCGGCCAGTTGTTCGCTTAAAAGGACTGCCGGAGCCTAGCGAGACCGCCAGTCACTTGCTATGCCGAAGGAAATGAGGCGTCATGTTATCTCTGACAAACCACGCCTTGCGAGTTTCAGCTGCCGGCATTTTATTTGACTATATATATTGGGAATTCAAAGAACAGGCATCGAAATTCACCTTTATTGCAAGGACCCGCTACTTTTCGTCGCTTTTTTGAATAGTTCCAAGCTGCAGCCACAAACTGATGTCTAGTTCAATATAGCTGAGCACCAGGCTACTTTATCAAGTCCACCCTGTTTTCTAAGACGCCGCTAGTGAGGTTGATGCAAAAACATCATGCAACAGGCCCTTAAAAATGTTAGCATTTTCCTCGTTCACGATGACACTGAGTTATGCAGTCAAAAATTTAGGAAGGAAACAGCACGCAAAGCAAAATACCAGGCAAAGGACTCATGAATACGCCTATCGTCCTTATATTAGCAATGAAATTTAAGTCGATGCATGACAATGATGACAATAGTAATGCATCCGGAGGGCTTTAAAGTGCAACTGAATAATATAATACGAGTGATTGTCAGGATAATCATTACTGATAAGAAATACCAATCATCGCAGTAAATGAAAGAAAACTGGAAAATGAGTCAATTCTTTTTCCGTAAATTCATTTCATTAAATATTTTGTTATACGAAAAATGGTTTCTTAGAAATAGTTTCCAGTTGTGCATATCTATTTTTATGATGACCGATACAGCAATCCTTTAGGTATATTTTACAGCAGATTGCGCCGCTACGAATTATACTTGCCAGAAAACATTGTAAAGAAAATATCATAAGCTTTCTCTTCTTTTGCTATAAGACTTTATTTTACTTATTTTCCACTCCATCATTCTGAGGTCTATTCACCATACCTTATTCAAGGTAGTGAAATGAAGTTTTCTGTGTCAGTGGGAAAAATCAATTCATCACGATTTGCGAGAGTATATGCTTCTACGAACAAATTTGTAATGAAGCTGTTGGGTTAGGTTGGAATATCACGTTATAAGATCCAAACGCTTGTCTCGACAATCTGTAGTTTCAAAATAACCTACCTATCACTATAAAATTATGTGAAACAAGGCATTTTGTTGTCACATAGACTTATAAAGTTTATTGAATGGTATCCCGTATTTCATTTCACTTTCAAAGCAGCATTTCGTGTGGTTTGAGTAATTCTCTCTTCAATATATATACACAACACGTACACAGTGAGAACGGTAAAAGTGGTGCTGTGCGGAGTACTGCAGTTTGAATTATTTGGAGTTATCGCCTCTGGTCACTTATATATAGTCATAACTTGTGTGTAGGCATACCTTATATGGCATCATCTGGTATACGTAGAAGCCTACTCTGTACGTGATGTAGCTGATTGTGATGTAGTTTGAAACTCTCTGACTCTCAATGATTACTTGGCTGTGCTTTGTTCTAACAAGAATTCAAATCCACAATTTAGCCAGAATGATGCATCCGAAGTAAAAGCATGTAGATACCGACGGTAATACCGGCGGCTATTGTTGTTTTGACGCCTAGCTCGGCTACAGAAGTACCCATGATTTGGGCAACTTGAATCAACACCACTCCACATTCGTTTTTCCGGCAACTAAAGGTGATGTGTGAACTTATGCGGCAGTTGCTTTAAAGCTGAGACACCAAAATTTTTTGGGAGGATCCTATCAATAAGTGAAGATTGTAAAAGTGTTGTGGCAGAAGCGTGTTCAAAAAACACTGTGTGAACGAGAATACAGAAATGCAGTTCCAGAACCGCGCCTGTCACACGGTTATATGCATGCACTGTCTTCCTATAGTTTATGCTCTGTTGATCATGAATTTATTAGCGATCAGCAATTTCTTACTATGCCCCGCCGCGGTGGTCTAGTGGCTAAGGTACTCGGCTGCTGACCCGCAGGTCGCGGGTTCAATTCCCGGCTGCGGCGGCTGCATTTCCGATGGAGGCGGAAATGTTGTAGGCCCGTGTACTCAGATTCGGGTGCACGTTAAAGAACGCCAGGTGGTCAAAATTTTCGAAGCCCTCCACTACGGCGTCTCTCATAACCAAATGGGGATTTCGGGGCGTTAAACCCCACGAATCAATCATCATCAATTTCTTACTGTAGCTGGCTGCGACTATTACGTCCCCCAGTAAATAAGACGCGATTACGCATACCGAAACAGATTCTGCTCAGCTCGGCTCAAGCTCAGCAGAATGACAAGAAATGAGGGGGCAGTTTTATAGGCTTGACCACTGTGTCAGACAGGGATTTAACAAGAAATTTGTCTTGGGATTCACAAGATTCCAAACGCAGGCCACTTATTCCAGTAGGGTATGCATAGATCAGTTTTTCAGCATAGAATGCCTTTTCTCTCTGCTATGGGCACCTTCCAAGAGACCTTGCACTGAAATCCTGGGCGAGTTGTCTCGACAGGAATGTACACAGGGAATTTTATTGGGTGCTGATAACGGCGGTTACCACGACCGTAATTGTATCTAGGCACAAAAGTTGTTCAAAGAGCATGTATACATAACTGAAACAGTTGTGAATTATTTGATTGCACAATCTGTCACCACCATATGAATTGGAATTCATGTACGGTATAATTTTAAGTCATGTACGGTATAATTTACGTTTATCTCGTAACGTTGTGCTAATTTTAAAGTGACATATCAACCTTCCTCGTTCGTGCTTCGCATATCATCTACTTTCTGTGTACGTGCGATCTGCCAATTTTTTTTAATTGACTTTACTCCAAATTCGCGCTTTAAGTAATAATTAACAACTGCTTTTCAACAATTTTGATTGCTTTCATACCTGGTGTTTGTCAGCAAGGACGGGTTTTCTCGCAGTTTCATGCTTTGTTTTTCTTTTTTAGGCCAGTGCAATTGTAGCTCGCTGGGGGCAGTTCTTTCAACACCTCTAAAACGCCGCAAGTAGGTGACGTTCACCGAAGTTTGGCGTACAGTCAATAATGCTCTTCTGGCTGTCACACAGCTTTGTTTGGTTCGTTCTCACTGTTTACTACAGCTACCGCCGGCATTCATGACCACAACAGCACGTTTTATCTTTAACGAAATGTTATACGTGGACGTTAGTTCTTAGTATGGAGATGTATCACAAAGCGTAATTGTGGATACATTTGCGGAAAACGGTGCTTTAGCTGTTGAAGACCAACAGGCATTGTATAAGGTCTCAGTAAGCAATAGACCGCTTTTCTAAGGAGGCGTTTTATTTTCGTGTTATACCGATTCTCAGGGTGAAGAGATCAAGCGTGCTTTTTTAGCCCTTCTCCTAAACTAAAGTTGTCTTCTTCTTTCTGAGTACGAAGTACAATCACCGAACCTGCAATTCTTTGAAACCAGTTAGTGCGGCATGGGTTGCAGTGATTTCTGTCTGAGCTTCATAAATATTTACGGTAACTAGAAGTTTGCGTCGCTATGTTACCGCCTAATTGATACATCTATTTGATGTTCTTTTTTGTTTGTTATATTTGACCCTTGAATTCAATTCGCCCTTCTCATTTTATTTATATTACGTTTTGTCCCTCTGTGTTCTTTAAATGACATAGCGTTTACATTTTATTTAAAAGGGCTAATGTGACCAATGCCCCATGTAGGTATGGGTGAGCATTCTTAGGCGAAAACAAACAAAGGATCTCTTTCGAAGTGTTGCATCGAGTTTTTACGGGTCAAACGCCCACAACTTTGTAGACCTTTATGCAGAATCGTCCCTTCCGCTATAAGTTGTCGTAAGTGAAGTTTGAAGCAAATTGAAGCATTCTAAAGCGAGTTGACCTATGACAAAATTCTTCTGTGAATGCAATGGTTTCTTAATCGAGTCCAAGAACTTCTTTTGACCTCCTTTAGAAATATTCTCTATGCCTGACGCAAAAATATACGAAGGTTCTATAATGAAGCCAGGGGTGCTGGATCATTCGTCAAGTACTAAACACATGGAAAAAACCTGTAGCTTACTTTGCTTACTTTAACTAATCAATAAACAAAATACAGTAGATTTTTATCACATAGGCGCGCCTGTGATTTCCCTAAAGGGGAGGGCTGGGCGAAAGTTCATCATAACCCCCTTTCCACTAATTAATAAATGTTCAGAACTGACCTTGCGCCTTGTTTTCTCAGAGGATTAGAGAGTGGTGGCCGCCGCCGGTCCCGCAACTGTGAACACTTATGGTTTCATTTATAAATAAGGTTGGCCCTTTCGGTAGCATAGCTTGTGGCTTCAATAGCATTAAAAAAATTCTCTCTGCTGCCCGTGCCATTGTCTGCCATTGTAGGCTCAACTCACTGCAAATAAATATGCCCAGGCTGGACGTAAAAGTCTTGAAGGTTGTGATAGGCAGTGTGAACGCTGCGAATTGAGCTTGTTGTGCAAACAGGATGGCACACGGGGATAATGAACTGAGCCGGTAAATAAACAAGGAGGGCGACAAGGGCCAGGAAACCATGGCACAGCTCGGCATTTCTGCGCTTCTGGTTCTTAAAACACAGGACTGATTGCACACACATGCACACGCACGAAAACGCATGCAGTGAACATGCACCAATGTGGTGCGGCACAGTTGAATAAACATGGTGTTTCGTAATGGGCACTGCCTTCCGCGTGGAGATAATGCGGACACGCTGGAAAGAAAGCTTCAGCGCGTTGTTTGAGGCTTGGGTGTCCGCGGACCCCAGGGGTTTGATGAAGGAATTTTTGTGGGCCCCCAAACCTATCCTCGTAAAAAGGGTGCACACTACCTGTCGTCACAGAGCACCTACTGACCTTTTTATCCTTTTCTGCGTAGTAGTTGTGTCTTGTGGAGGAGCAATCTTATATTCTCTCTTTTGTGTGAGGTGTTTGCAATGCTTTTGTTCCAGTTTTCTATATCTACTCCGCATGAGCAATCTTTTTGTTGCTTGCATTTGTAGAAAACCACATAGCTAAAACTGTATATTATACTTGCATTGTGCCCGAAATATTGACATGCAGTTCATAACAAGTGGGCGTGGTATTTTGTTATGACCACTTTTGCAGTGAAAAACTCGAAGAACCTATTTATCTGAGTAAGTATGTAAGCCGGGCTAACACGGCACCAGTGACAACGACGCTCAGGATTGTTGTTTCCCGCACAAGAAACGTACACTTAAATCGGTGGTCTCTGACTTGGTTTATTTATCTCAGAATGTTATTTATCTTGCCGCCCGGTTCTTGGCCCATCGCCGTTGGTGAATGAGCACCATTGATATGGGGTCATCATCATCACCATCATACGACTCAACCCCCCCCCCCCCCTACCACTGCCGTTACTTTCACTACAAAGAGCACCTCAGTACTTAGAGTTGCCAAACGGGGTTCCCGAGCCATCCATGGCTAAAAACTACCGCTGTATAGATTTTCTTAGACATAAGCTAAGTATGTGCATGTTTGCTAGCTTATTTGTTCTCGAATGAATAACGTAGGCTTTTTAACCTAAGAATTAGACATTTTTGAGGAACATGCGAAACCTTGGATGTATTTCATACCACAAAAGTATTTTGTGGTGGGTCCACAAAAAGCTCACTGGCGTATTTCTGTCACGGAAGTGGCATTAAATTAAAGTAACCGAACAAGAAAGACAACAAAATTTCCGCATATCCACGAAGTGAATGCTGATGAAGGCGCTTTCTATGGAGGCTAATTCCAGTGAATCGTGAACCCTCTCCAAACATGCTCAATTATCATCGTATTAAGACGTGACACAATAGTTATTGCGGTATGGTTGTATATACACGTTATACACACAATGTTTTTTTTGAACAGCCACACCACACGCCTTGGGGCCAGCTCACAGGCATGATACCACCAGCTGTCTTCGATAGCCGTTCCTCTACGCACCTGTCGTATTGTGGCCATTTCACGGTGGGCTTTGGCAGTTACATTCACAGCATGCGACTCGTCGTCGCGATTGTCTTGTCGGCAACCAAGATGCTACAACGTGCGACGCCTGGAGCGGCGTCAACCAAGGTGTTCGCACCACTTCCACAACCAACATTTCGAACGCGCGTCTCTTCCTTACTCGCTGCCTATAGCGACGCTCAGTGATCGTGGGCATCACCCGCTGCGTGGAGCCAGTATGGAGCCTCACCCACTGCGCTCAGGTAGCTCAGGTGAGCGAGCGTCACTGCAGTGGTGGCGCACCTTCTGGTAAGCGCTCTTGAAACAAGTAGCACAGCTGCGCCTCTAGCGACAGCAATGGGCACTACCGTAAACACCAGCGCAACGACGAGAGACAGCCCCCTATCAAAAGGAGCAAGCACTTAAAACATCAACAAACAGCTTTCCGGACTTGCTATGTAAATGAAAGATCTGCTCGAAGGGATGAATGATGGGCTGCGAAGCAGCAACTGTTCGCACGGCGTTGATCCTGTTGAAACGGAAGTGGACGCGGGTGGCGGAAGAACGGTTTGAAGCGAAATTCAGGGTAGTGTTTACTTGAGTAAACATTTGTTTGAAAGGCAGACCAGGGAGACTAGTTCAGTTTTGTGCAACTTTCATCACAGATAAACGAGCCGAATAAGTGTTTGCACTTGAGTTGTGGTGGAGCACTCGGGTGGTGGAGAGGCTGAACGAGAAAGAAGTGTGTTGCTAGCGGGTGGAGGGAGAGAGGTAATGAAAGAGGGATGAATAACAAGCCGTTAGTTTGTGCCTCCCCTCATGGGGCTTTGGCTCAGTACCTTTAAAGATGGGAGGAAGAGAAAGTAAAGATGATAGCAAAAAGAGAGGAAAAAATAAAGTGAAAGGCGCGGCAATAGAATGTCTTGTAAGCACAGCCAGTAGAACGAAGTTAAAGATTCGTATATATGACAGCGAGGTCCGCAGACGAACAGAACTCGACGAAGGCTTTGACGACTTGCGTCTTTGAGTGCGCGAGAAATTGGATGTCTTCTACCATTGCCGCAGGCAGACCAAACAGACGATAACGACACATCAGCACGCATAGCTCTGTGGCCAGATCAGGTCAGCAGTTAAAACTTGGCAGAACCCACATACTGTGGGAATCGATGATAGGTGAAGCACGAATGAGCAACGCTGATATGTCACTTTAAAATCCGCAAAACGTTACGCGGCGGACGTAAAATATGCCATACAAGATTTTCTTTCCTTTTTATTGTGCTTGGAAGTGTCACTTTCTTTTGTCCTCTATTCACGTCACGTGATCCAAAGTTTGGTATTTGTAGAGCTAGCGAAACGACCACAAGCGCGCAAATGAAGCTATAGCATTTACTCATGTTTTATGTAACACTCATCCCATGATTATCACGTTTGGACGTGTCATTTACCTTCGTCTTCTATTATGTCACGTGATACGAAACTTGGTATATGCTGAGCTAGTTAAACGGTCGCGAGCACGCTATGAGCGTTTCATGTAGGCTTGTTTCGCAAGACACGCATGTCATGATTATTATGCTGTGGCATTATTTATCTTCGCCTTCAATTCACGTCCCGTATTGCCAAATTCGGTATATGTGAACCTAGCGAAACGGCAGCATGCTCAATATAAGTGTGGCATTTAGCCATGTTGTTACATGACATGCCTCTCACAATTTCTACTTTGGAGTGTATCACTTCTTTTCGCCATGCTGTAATGTCTTACTATACCAGTTTTGCAGCACGTCATGTAAACAAAACCACCGCTACAGCAACACGACTACGAAATGCAAATCATGGCATTTATGACATACTTGTCCTGATTATCAAGTTATGACTAGTCGCTTATGCTCATCATACAGTCATGCTACCAATTCTGGTATCGATACTATCATTGAAACGGCCAGGAGAACTAAAAGTCGTAGGTGGCTAGATAGATAGATAGATAGATAAATAGATAGATAGATAGATAGATAGATAGATAGATAGATAGATAGATAGATAGATAGATAGATAGATAGATAGATAGATAGTAGATAGATAGATAGATAGATAGATAGATACGCTCAAAGTCGCCAAAGTTCGCTAAGAAATGCTTCGCATGCTAAAGCGTTTTGTCATTGCCACGCATTCGGCACGCAGGCGTTGAAGAGTCGCCTCCGTAATACTTTTGTGTCGCAGGCCAGACGCGGCTGGTACGCAGGCGAACCAACCACCGCCACTCGCATCTGTCAAGGCCTGTGTCTTGAAGGGATGGTGGAGGTTTGCCGCTTGCCACGCACGTGTCAGAGTGGGCCGTCGGTAGGAGCATCCGCAGTCATCGCCGGCAGTAATACTCATGAGCTACCACTTAGTGACTGGCATGCCACAGTGGTGTGCCGCATTAGTGGCGGCGCCCACTTCCTCGAGGTCAGCTATTCCCACGTGCGAGAGAAGCCAGTGGAGGGACAGGTGCACACAGCTATTTTTGACTGCGGTCAGTTTGTAGAACATCAGCGCTACAGTGATGCCTGCTTGGTTTAGTTGGAGCCGTGCTTGTAGGGCTGGTCAGGGGTCGCAAACAATCGCCACGGGCAGCTGGATTAACGTGGCAGCAAGGTGGTCAGCGGGCGGAGGAGCCGGCGGCTGCGGGCGCTACGACGAGTGTGCAGCCGATGAGGGAGAGAGTGATGTCAGCACGCCCTTGTGAGCAAAGCGTGGAAGAGGAGCCCTACAGCAACTCGTAGCTGCAAAATTAACTACTTGGCACCTCTCCAAAACATGCGAGCAGGAGAACGTGTTACGGTGCGTGTTAGGCGGGGTGGTGCCGCCATCTGTGAGAGTTTTAAAAGAATGTGGCTTGACACCTACTACCATCTATAGAGAAAGATTCGTCGATGATGCAGATAACGCATGACGTTTGAGATTGCAGACTGGCAGGCAGTATAAGAGTGTTTGGGTAAAGCATCTCGATAGAAGTGATAAACAGTTATCACGCAAGCATCTTGGAGACATCCACTATGTAATTGTGTTCTTTGCCTTTCGCTTCGCTGTAGGACCTGGAGTTTTCGGCGATATCTTTAGAGGCACACACTTAAAGGGGCCCATCGCTGTACCCGGTCACGATATCAAACGCAGGTGAAGCAGTGATTTCAACGCCACCTTGCTGAAGAAGTTTGCAGAGGGGTCACTGAACGCGCAGTGCTCAACAATAAAACGTGCGACACAATATACGTTTGATACAGTTATGCAACCTATGGGTTATCAAATGCAACGAAACCAGCAAGCCTATGTGATCAGCCTTTGAGTGACGTCGTTCCTACATGTGTTTGCTAAGCAATCTAGCAATGCCTGTTTTTTGGCCAGAATTTACATTTCGCGTTATCACGACATTTATTTCGAAGAAGCCGAGAGGCCGAATTCGCAATAATACATATAAATCAACAGTAATGAAAATACTTATACTAAACCAATCTATACTACCTGTTCCAGCATGAGTAAACAAAACAGCGGGCATTAGTGCAAATAAACAAGTCGTTAGACAGCCATTGAGTATTGGATCGATTGCGTCTTATTTAGATTTCGGCTCTGCTGCCCTTCTTTACTACTTGAGCACCGCAGTCTTAGTGCAGTGTGGAAGCAGTTTCACACCCTAAATCCTAAATTTAGAAAAACGAACATAAGTCTTCTATAATAAACTTCTAATAGGCAGGCCTAGACCTCTTGGACAAAATACGTTCAAGGTATTTTCACTTCGGCTCTGGCAACATCTACTGCTTAGTTCTATATGCTTGGTACAACTCTTGTCTGAACAAGAAATATAAAAACAACGTCGTTCAATGTAGTTTCCACAAACTAAGTGCATTTTCATGTGAAGCCAATTATAAAAGGACCGGCAGCAAAGTGGGCTCACTTGATTTAAAGGACTCCATTAGAAACATTTGTAGATCTAGTAAAATACACAAAAGCAGGTACTCTGATTCAAACCGTAAAAAACAGTTCCATCGATGAGTTCTGTATTGTCATGTTAACTCCAATTATTTTGCCTTTTGGCTGGCCTGAATATTCCTTCATTTTATTTATATGGTATGGAAGCGCTTCGACATCATATACTCAATCTAAAAAAAACATGCATACCGTGCTATATTTTTCTATCAGCATGACTATGTTGTCGTTAGGCCCTCACAAGCTGCAGGGTTCATTTTACATTACCTTTAGCACTCTTTCTTTTATGTACTTGCCATTAGTTTTTACTCTCTTTAATGACCAAGTAAGAACGGGTTAATAGATTTGTGCAGGTCACAAAGTCTGGTTGCTACATTCTTCCGGAAAACCTACTACCCGCGATTACTATTTCAGGCTTGTTTGTTTTTTAACTATTATCACATTGCACTGCCAGTTTATCGCATAGCAGTTTACTAATCTCGATAATGAGATTGATGAGGTATGTGAGCACATCTTCAAACACATCAGCAACAATTGTCATATGAAAAGCCAAAATATCGTCTCTACCTGTCCTAGGCAACTTTATTTTGTCTATTGTACTTTTCAACTCCTAAGGCATACTATGAAAAAAAAACGAATGGCCACAGTGATTCCATCTTCATGCAAATTCAATGAATGAGACAGGTATAGGAGAAAATAAACACTCACTAAATGCGTTAGAAAGGTTTAGTGGCTTTCATATCAATGAACTTTTATGACTAATGTTATCAATTGGTGGGTTAATGGTTTTATTAGGAAAATAGTTGATCAAGCACATTACTTTTTATGTCTGAGCTAGTAAGATTGATTTCGCTTTGATCATAGCGTTTTTTTACATTATTCAATATTGCATTCAATATATGAGACTATAGCTTGTAATGATCAGCTAGGCGCTTATAAAATAATTGCCATTTTGTTTTTTTATATAGATTGGCATTTTTAGGTACTCGTTTGGTTGACCATGGATTCTTGGGAAAAGGATAACGTTTTTGGCATTGAACACAAGTTGACTATGAATACAGGCCGTTGGATGTCATGGAAATAGTTGCGGTATATGCTGATTCAGCATTTTTTATTGAGGTGACACGAGAGCAGCAGGAATAATTACTATTTTTGCATATTTTTGCAGTCAAACTAATTCGCAATGAAGTGCGAATTATTTATGGAGGACTACTTCTGAAGCGAAATGTCACTGGGAAATAAATTGGCTGTAATAATATTTTGTATAATGAATGAGGAAGGATGAAGAAAGAGATTTGAAAGAGCACGAATAATAGGTGCTCCTAAACCATCATCAGTTCAACGAGAGGGAAGAAAATTTTATGATTCAAAACCATAACCCTGGTAACAACTGAAAAACTGAGCTTCTATGAAAAAGAATCACCAAATAAATAATGTTGATCTCGCGCATAATGACCACGGTATTCTTTTCTTTTCAAAAAGTGTAAACAATATTGTCAAATCCTTCAACAAAAGCAGTAACAGATGCATGTGGTGAAGCATAAATAGTACTAAACACAACATTTCAGTTCCTGTCAAAGAGCTGTCTACCTACACACAGGCTCACAATCACTAATACTTAAGTAAAGATCAAGCCTACGCTTGTAATAAATTTTAGAGGGAATGAACATGCACGAGCCTTCGTGTTTCTTTCTACCCTTATTGTTACTTTTTTTCTTTCTCTCGGGGTGTTCGTTTCTCTGTCTCCGTTTCTCCTTTTTCTCTGTGTCCTTTTTTTTCCTCTATCGTCTCGTCATTTCGCTCATAGCAGCGAAATCACGTGGTTGCAATAAACGCTTGTTCTGCTGGCGTCCCTTGAAAACCGTGAGCCTATATGATACTCGCCTTCGGACCATGAGTACCCGGTTTGGAATACTGCCTTTTCAACAACATTGCGTATTTGTTACATTTATTTTTCTGCTTCTTTCGACTTCTTCTCGCTTCCTGCTTTACTTACTTCATCGTGTTTCTATTGGCGACGCATGGTGACAACAATCGCTCGATAGAGTTTTGCGAGCACCACCGGTTTGACGCAACAGCTCCACTTTTAAAAATACACCGTCCTTTTAAAGCTCTCTATGTTTATTACCTGTTTCAAGCAGAAAACGCACGCAAACAAAAACAAAAGCAAACACAGCGGAAATCTTCACTGGTCTAGGTAGAAAGAACATTGTTTGCGCTCAGTCCTTCCTTTACCGGAAAGCAGCATCATACTCAGCGCTGAGCCCGAGCTGTCCGTTGTAAATTGCTACTACATTGTGTAACTAGGCAAAACGAAACTAATAAACCTATAGAGGAGCGGTAACGAAAGAAGAGAATAGCAAAGGACTATGTTTGGCCTTCACAAATAGCATTTTCTTCCTTCGCGTAAAAAGTCGCACAAGACCTAAATAATGGTCACTTCTTCCAGGATGAGCTTCCGGTAAAACAAGACTTCTGTGAAAGTGTCATTTCCTGTCAAGACTTGCAACACTTTCAAACTGTGGTACTTTCATAAATCTCATATTTATCTTTCAGGTTTTTTTATTACTTACCGATTTTGTGTGCCCGAATACTGTCGCGACGGATGTACTGTAAAACAAGCACGGATGTACTGTAAAACCAAAATGAGAAAATACGATTTTGTCAGTGTTCAACAAGGCATCGTTTCCTGAAAATTTTAATCATTGGGGCCTTTTAGGTGTTTTTGTATACCTTGCGTCATTCATCTGCTGTTCTTTTTGTATATGTGTCTGGCTCAAGGTTCTTTAGAAATTTGTAGTATAGCTCGCGAGTTGCCATGTACAAGAAATTGTATTCACGTAATGCAGCATGGCAATAATGTTTCAGCGAATTTTTGTCTGATATCAAACCTAACTTGTCAATTGTTGTTGCCCTTACAGAAACGAGCATTCCTAGATAAAGTATGCTATTTGAAGATGAGAACAGCTTATGTTAAATAGATGCTGTGTTTTACCTTTCGCAAATCCCGAGAAAATTTATTAGAAATGGCCATCAGAACGTCCAAAACAATTGAATTAGAAGTACTGTGACTTTGCACTCTGTAGTTCTTCTTCAATATACAGACCTGACCAACGGCGTATTGTATAATCAAAACTATACATAGCTAGAGATTTTCAACCTATAAATAGCATACTAATCGATAAAAACAATCAGTAGTAAAATAGTAATTTACCATCCTAACGGATCATAAAAGCCTGACGTCTGCTTTAATGTAAACGATAACTTGCTACGAACTCTGAGAAATCAGGCAGCTCGCCGTCGTCGAAGAATATACAAGCGACATTCACAACGTAACTGTAAAAGCCAGCGCCATTCCTAATGTGCTTTCCTGGGCTGCTGTTCATGAATCGCAACATAACCCAACAAGCATCGACTTCATAGTCGGGGCTGTCACTTAAAAGAAAGGCAAGGAGCACTCTAGGTCAAACACGTTGGTGGGCTATAGTTCGTTTCCATCCATGAGCGTTCTGGCCATGTCAGATCTCTTCTAGCCCTTATCTGCTCACGGTTGCTTTAATTCATGGAGGAGCTCGAGCTCATACAAAAGCAAGGCATCTCTCGCATCTTATCTGATGTCTTTTCGCCAGTCTGTGATGTGCTCATTGTTCGTGATATGTCGACAGGAAGTCCTCGCCCTTACGTGCTTCTCCCACTCCGTCGAGCAGTCTTTGATACCCTGCATTCTTCGGCTCACCCTGGCATTTACGCCATATAGAAACTTATCACTACGTGACATGTGTGCCTGTTGCATTAGCATAGACATGATGTTAAATAAGGTCAAGACCTAGGCAAAGTGGTCACTGATAATTATACCGCATAGTAAAGTAGCGTACTTTTTTACAGGAAAAACAGGGGCAAGAAGGACATGACACTGCCTACTCTCGCAACTAACTTATTTCAGAATAATTTACTTCATATAAGTTGCCGCGGGCATTTTTCATTTTCCTTTTGTTTCATTGGTTTTACGCCCACACAGCTTGTCAGAAATGCTCAGCGGACGCTACTTCTCATTGTGCACACGAGAAGGTTCGCAATTACTGAAAATCATTCCGTTAAGCTTGCACGCAAGACGAGAGCACTTGAAATGGTTCCAGAGCTTTCGCAGCGACCAGTGCTAAAGCTCGAATATTCAACGGCTCATTAATAAATGCCAACCCGCTTTACCGCTTATCTGTTGATGGACGGCCGACGCTCTGTTAGCTGCTGTCTGTGCAAGAATGTATCGTTGCAATCCGGCTTTCTTTTTGAGGGCAGAAGTTCGGCCTAATTAGCAGTTCAATTTTAGACAAGTCATCCTTCCTTTCGTCAACGTAACAACACCATGACAATATGGTCGGGGGGGGGGCGGGAGAGTGGGCATGGGTAACTAAATATGAAGTGTCATTTTGTAAATAGGTTCATTTGTAAGGTGTAGCGAGTGTCATGTCCTTCGTTGCCTCTGTAAAAAGTGCGTCCCTTCACCCTACGGCATATAGATTATCCTTGACGTTCATTGTTGATAACAAGCGTCTCACAGGTGCCAACTGTTTACAGTGCTTCGCTACACTGTTCGCTACTTTGGTATGTTCTCTTCCCCAAACACTCGCTTTAGCCATCTACACGTCTACATCGACGGTCATGCGGGAACTATTGTTAGCTGCTAACCTGCATCGAGAAGTTCAGAAGAAGACTTCAAGTGATACCTCTTCAAAGCATAACTGCTTAGTCGACAGCTTGAGCTCTCGTCTCTCTGTGCATTAGCCGCTGTAGTGTCCCTTCGACCTTTACGACTGACTGTGGACGCCAGTTCCTTGAAACATTGTTTGCATATTTATCTCGCCTCCTCAGTGTCAACCACATGAAAACGTCCACGTACCATTAATATATCGAATGCTTTGTTTTCCAACTGAACGCGTCGCTTATGGCTTCCACTTCTCCTTCATTGTGGACTGAACACAATCCTTTTGTTATGCTTGGCATTCGCATGTTTCTTCGTAGCGACTCACCCAAAGTGCCACTGAACTAACATTTAGTTCCGCTGTTCGAGTTTTTGGTGACATTTTCAATGACTCGCCAGCTGTACATGCAGACTTTTCCGACTTCACATACCATCTACGTAACGCTGTTCATACCTTAGTCCACCTTGACAAGGACGAACATCCTGCTGTTTGTATGTCGGTCCTGACCTACAACACTGCACGCACGAGCGACAAGATGCCATGCGACCTCCCTTACAATTCCCGTAGGATGCCCCGTTTAAAGTTATAAACCGTATACCTTAGCGCTTGCTCATACTCATCAACGGCTAGGCACATACGGTTTTGTCGACCATCTCAAACTTGCATCCTTCGACACTGACGCCTAAACAACGTGTCATATTGCCATCGCTTCAAACTCAATGCTCGCTGCGTGCTTTTCGTGGCTCAACAGCCTGCTTCTAGCCACATGTGATACACTCACGACTTCCTCACTAGAAGCAAAGCCCTGCAGTGTGCTAGCGCGTAAAAATAAAGAAGAGCAGACGATGACGATGACGGATTGAGCACGGGATGGTAGGTACTGTTCTTGTTCGCGTCTGCATAAATGGCTTCACACGAGATATATTTTTTGTGGTCCCAAAGCATTCATTCCGGTCTCCTTGCTTACACAGTAGAATAAATAGACTGAATGTTAGAGATAGTACAGTTGGAATATTGCAGCAATCTCTAAACGTGCCCACAGTGATCGTAGAAGCAGATCGTACTTATATCAACATCGTTGGTTCAAAATGATGAGCTCACTCTAGCTTTGATTCGTGGCGGACGTTTGTTTTTGTCAAGTTCAAGAGATCACACTCGGTATATCAATATTCGGAACTGACTGGTAATGTCAGAATTTATGCCAGGCGACCTTGGCACTGTTCCAGCTACAGGGTTTCCAGCATGTGCTCCATGTTGTTCGAACTCAGCCACAAGGACACCCAAACTTTATCTTTATTACGCGCTTGTTCACACCATTCATCAATTTTTTAGTTTGATTTATTTCTATAAAACAACCAAGTTCTTGGACATGGTCAGTCTGACAATCCCAGAGTATGTCAGACTGGCTAGGCGAACGTTAATTTATACACCCCGTCTTGTTAAACGCACCACGACGTACTTTGAAGTGCCTCAATAAACATAGAACTGCTAGTGGGTTGAGGTTTCACCCATGCGTAGGCTGACACTTTCGAGAGGGTTAGAAACGTGCGGTCGTCATCAGATTTCTTTGGTAGTTCATTGCCATATAAATGAAAATGAAAGACCTATAAATTTGCGAAAATATAAGTTAAAAACTAGCCAGAAAGCTGCCAGAGCCTCAACCTTGAACTAACGTGACCAGACTGGGTCAAAAAATAGCCTCCAATGGCAAACGTGGCTGGTGACTTCAGTGGAGAATGAAGCGTACTGAAACATTGTGCGTTTCAGATTTTCAACTTCAACGCTAAGTTAGTAGCCTGCAGTAACCATCTATTACGCAAAAGGTCATCTCAAGTGCGCAATGTCAGGGAAAACATCACGGGCTAGCTGGATAAGCGCAGTGATTTGTAGGCACAGTATATTCTCAAACACATGCATTCTGTTCAAGCCCATACGTAGACAGACAGAAAGACAGACAGACAGACAGAGAATTTTATTGAGGTCCTGACGAATGCTACCTCAAAGAGGTAGATTAGCGGGCCACTCTCACGTTGGAAATGGTAGGCCAAGCCTACCAACGCATAGTGAGTGAGCTCTCTCGACAGCTCAGAGTGGATGTACAAGTTCTGAGCTCCTAAGCTCAGAGCTCTATTCTCATTCGGTTATGTGCTGAGAATTGCGCAATGAAGGGCGTTGCCAGAACATGTGGTCTAACGTAAATACGGCGCCACAATCGGGGCAAGTTGGATCAATGCTTTGAATAAACTGGCTCGGGGAACAAATACTGGGTTGTGATCTGGTTTGAAGCATGCGGAGGGTAGATGCCTGGGCCTTAAAACATTTTATAGTAGGAAGGGGGAAGACCCTTCTGTCCAGCTGATAATGTTTGGTCACTTCGTTGAAAGTCAGGAGATCATCCCTAAATATCATGATGTTGGACACTGGAGGTCCCGCAGGCTGCCCAGCACGGTGCGCAAGTTCGCGGGCTCAGGCGTCGGCAATCTCATTTAAGTTTGCAATGGAGGCCAGATGGAATCCCAGGTGAGTCGTAAATCAAATTATGGCGTGTTAATAAATATCCCTATGACGTAAGATGCGAACTACTACAGCCGATACCGATCCAGATGCAAAGGCTTGCGCCACCGGTCGTGAGTCTGTATAGATGTGGTGCCGGGAGTCGTCGAGGAGAGCGCAAGCTATGGCTGCCTGTTCAGCTAGAGGTGTTCCTGATAGACGCAGATTGAATAACAAAACTTGCGTGGTCAACTGTAACGACCGAGAAGTTGGCTGTTCGACCGTACTGCCCCGCATCTACGAAGCATGCAGACTCCGGGTTCCCACGACCACTCTTCAGCAGTACTTCAGTCCTGGCCTTGCGCCTGCTCACGTTGTACGGCGGGTGTAGGTTGCGGGGGAATGTAGCGGCCATAATGTTGGCTCTTTGCTTCTTAAAGAGAGACTGATTATGTTCCTCTTCTACTGCACTATACCCTAGGATTGCCAGGATGCTACTGCCGGCGGCCCAGGAGGAGAGCCTGGCCATCTGAGCCGTATGCTGTACCTTGATGGTCTTTTCCAACGTGTTGTGTATACCCAACTGCATGAGGCGTTCCATTCAAGTACCTGAGGGGGCTCCTATAACTGTTTTAATGCTTTTGTGAAAAAACCTTTTCATGAATTTGCCAGCAATGCATGTAAGCATCGAAAGTAATGTGGCTCACTAAGAAAGCGTGGAATAGCCTCAGTAAATCATCATCATTATCATCATCATCAACATAGTCGTCATCATCAGCCTGATTACGCCCTCTGCAGGACAAAGGCCTCTCAAATGTTCCGCCAGTTAACTCGGTCCAGTGGTTGCTGCTGTCAATGCTAACTTCTTGATGTCATCTGCCCACCTAACCTTCTGTCTCCCCCTAACCCACTTGCCTTCTCTGGGAATCCAGTTCTTCACCCTCAATGACCAGCGGTTATCCTGTCTACGCGCTACATGCCCAGCCCATGTTCATTTCCTCTTGATTTCAACTATGATATACGTAACGCCCCATTTGTTCCCTAATCCACCCTGCTCTCTACTTTTCTGTTAAGGTTACACCTACCGATTTTCTTTCCATTGCTCGCTGCGTCAACCTCAATTTAACATGAACCATTTTTGTAAGTCTCCAGGTTTCTGCTCCGTAGCTAAGTACTGGCACGATGCAGCTGTTATATTGTCACGTAAGAGTGAGGGTAGCCCGAAGACAGGAGACCGGGAGGTTAGTAGAAATAGGAGATCCGTTTATTTGGCGGACTTGCGCCCACTAAAGGAAAACAGACACACCGGCTTAGCGAGAGGCGAACTGCGCGTTCGACGGCCGTCGGGTAACATAAATATCCCA